>CM076578.1:521878009-522155013 GCA_034641835.2 Pinus albicaulis
CTTGCGACGAATATGTGTCGGAATAGCGACGAATTGGCCGTCGGAATTTTCGCCAAATTCTCTAGTGAGTAATCATTGAACAGGAGCTCAAAGAGAGAATCCAGAAAATGGAGTCACTAGTGGAGAAATACGACAATGCATCATTGATTGATACAGACCTTACAAATCAATGATAACCTCAGAAATCTTCCAGTGTCTGAAACCACAGGAGCTGCGGTGCAGTGTATAAAATTCCTGCTGAGCAGGATCCAGAACGATTCACTGTGGCTAGGAAGAGAAATACCGATACACGCGGAAGATATTCGCAGGCTAACATGACTATTAGAAGAAGGAAGAGACGTCTCCACAACATTCCAAACTGTCTCCAAGAGAGCAAAGAAGGCAGGAGATGTTGATTATTATAGGAAATATGACACTAAGAGAGGCAGAAAGGGGGAAAAAATAGACCTTATAAACAGCCCAGCAATCAAATTTTCCTATTATCTGATAGCCAGAAAAACCATGAGGCATTATACAAAGCGTGAGTGTACACTTGATACCATCTCAGTCGCGGAGCACTGTCTCCAGGGTACAAAATTAAATTGGTGTTCGTTTCTGCTGAACGAACTATTTGAAGCATGTGAAGATAACTATAAGAGAGCCACGAGATTCATTTACGGTTACCTTATCATGGCATTCTTTATGTGGAAATGGACCTTCTTAGGGATTAGACAGCCCATGGAACTCACAACAGGTTAGCCATTGGCAATGAAATTTATGCCCTGGAAGTTTAAGGAGACCCTAGCACTAAGGAGGTGAATGGGGAGGTATTCAAATTCTGGTATAACCAGATGGTGGACATAGTGGTGAGAAAACAAAGAATCCAAAAGAGTTTACTAGATAATTATTCTGCGCATATATGGTTTGGAGTCAGCCACAAACAAACCTACATCAGACCCACATGTGTGGCAGAAACGACATTCAAAATGAGACCGTTGAAGTTTCAAATTGATGAGCGAGCATTCCACACTGAAGTATGTTCGTAGCTAGGGGTGGGAATGGAGGTCAGAAGCAGGGTCTATCATTATTCATTTGATGGCATGTTGTCGAATCCACTACTAGGAGAAACGACAGATGAAACACTAAACTGAGTGTCTTGGTTGCAGCTGACACCCGTAATCGAGGATCTGAACACGAAGGTACAAGTCTTTAATCGGGTAATGCAAACTCTAACCAGTGCTTCTCCCCTATTTCCTACTTTTTCATAGTTTCAGGCCTCCAATTCCGCATCTTCTTCCATAATTGCACCCATAGTCACGGCCCTGCCGTCCAACTTGTTTAATCCACCACTGATAACCACCACAGTTCCAATAAAAAATAATAAAGAACCTAAGCCACCCGTAGATACACCAAAGGCCAAGAAGTCAAAGGTTATAGTGTCTAGCCACGTCGTTGATCTCACCGGGGAGGATCAAATGCAACCAATGGATACAAGAGCCCGTGATGTCCCCCCAGGTAACTTCAGAGCTACCTGCGTTCAACCCCTACTCATTTTTAAATATTCGTACATCTCTGCCTCGCACTCACCATTCATCGCCTCACACATCATTCACTTCCAAAGACCATTCAACCTGAACTCCATCCACTTCAACCACCATTTCAGACCCGATCAGAGAAAAAGGGAAAACAAATGGAGATCACAAGGCAGAGGTTAACTCCAGCACAGCATTGGTACCTGAGGTTAACCAACCCCTGGATGAATAGGGCAATTTTCAAGACCTTTTAAGTTGAGGTGGATCCTTTAATGCAAATACAACACCCTCGCCCAAGGAGATGAACCCGTTTCAGCAAGCAAACTTGATACTCCACTAGATTTAGCCTACTCCAAGCATGGATAACCCTGGTAATCCGCAACCACAACTAACACAGCCGACATCACCACAGGAACACTCAGTCAGGTCCATAGCCAGTGGTCAACCCCTCAGGGAGAGACTGCCAAATCAAGATATTCCTGGGGCTGAGAGTATGCAGACCTCGGGAACAACACAATTATACAGTTTTATTCAGCGTGCAGCACAACAGGCTGAAGGTCTCCACACTGACCTCTAGCAGAGGTTTTAGTAGCAACAAATGAAAATAACTACGTTTACTAAAGAGCGCGATCAATTGAAAGTAGAAAATGATAACTTGCAGGATCAAATGGAGAAGGTGATAGAGGTTTTCATGGATCTATGGCCAACCATAATGGCTCAGAATGACCAGACACCAGGCGACATATCGGCTGGAATGCTAGTCGAACAGTCCATTCATATCAAGACAGCATGTTCGAATCTCAGCCGAGAAAATCAAGAACTAAAGGCGGCGCTATCAACAACGTCGGCACTACCAGACCCCACTGTCATACACACAGAGAAGGTCATGGAAAAGTGGAAACAAGTAACTGGGATGCAGGAAACTCTGAGCACCACGGTGAAGGAAGCGTACAAATTTCTGAAACATCTACACGAGTGTTCAACCTCGGTGACTATGAAGGAACAATTGGTCTCGACACAACTATAGCAAGTATCAAAGGAAATTCAGGAAGCCACGGACCCCGATGGCCTTAACCACTTGTACAACCAAGTGGAGGATCTAGAGACTAAGATTCAAAAAATTGAAGAACATTCAGCAGCAACCAAATAGGTCCTTCGAGAACTAAGGCAACCCATCAAGCTTACTACCCAATCAATACAGAAAATGGTCGTTGATGCTGATGTTAAAACTAAGGAAGTATTCAGCAAGCTACCGGTCATCTCAGGGGAAAAAGAAGCAGAACAAGTCACCACAAAGATAGACCTGCTCATGAAGGGATGGCAACAAGCCATTGTCGACTTCAAAGAACTGGTGTCATCAGCGTTGGAAAATGTCCCCTAGTTGGGGCCCTTGTTTGGACAAGGAGAGGAAATGGAGAAGACAGGGCCAGCCAGGGAGGCAAGTGGACCAATGGAGACCGAGGCAGGGGACAAGGATTGACTCGGGACGAATCAATAGCATGTGGTCGGGGCCTATTGGGGCCCTTGTTTTGAAATGAAATGGTTTTAAGTTGCAGGTAATAGATGGCAGAGTGCAACCACGATAGACAGAGAGCTTTCACGGTTGCTAAGAGCTAGATAATAGGTGGTGCAACAATTGTGGGAACTAGCACAGATGGAAGAAAGGAGCGATAAGAACAAACATCAGAAGTCCTAGTGATCAGGGAGATACAACAATCAACGGAGCGGAAAATAAGGGAAAATTGATAGTCGCGTTGGAAAAGGAACAAATAGGCAGTCGGCCAGCGTAGACAAAGAGGTTGGCATAGTAGGGAGTGGGGGAAGAGAGCCGTAGGAGAGCTCTGTTCGCTCTGTTCATTATGTTCATTCTGTTCACTCTGTTCATTTTGTCTATTCTATGTGATGATATCGTAATCAGTCCTACCAGGATCGCTCTGAGGAGAAATGTAACTGTCCACTACTATTAATGCAATATATTCTTATCTGGGTTTGATGTACTAAGTTCTGTAATGTGTATCTGGTTAAGATGAATGTATCGACCACTTTAAATTTTGGTTTTTTCATCCTGAATATGTTCATGAGTAGTATCTTGTGCAAAGTAGTTAAACCTGTTTGGAGCACTCAGTTCAGTCTGTTTTATTCTATAGTTATGCTAGTTCGATATCTGATATGTTCGTGATCTTACTAAGGTCACAACATGCCTCGGGTGAGACTCTCTGATCTTCGGAGTAGAGTGAAAATTTCGGAGTTGTGCTAGACTACTACGGAAACCTTGTTGGCCTCTATCATGAACCTGGGTCTTGCCCAAGAGACCTTCTTTCTTTCCAACAACAAAACAGAATTATGCTTAAGAATAGTAGCAACACTAACAATAGGCCTAGAAAGCATGTTAGCAACTTTATTGTAGATACGTTTCTTATACCATAACATCAAGTTGAATTTTTGAAGAAAACCCATCCATCGAATGTGCCTTGATTGCTGCAACTTTGTTTGTGATTAAAATAATTGCAATGGTTGATGATCAGTGTGAATAATTGTTTCCTTACCCATCAAGTAATGTTTCCACTTTTTCACACTTTGTGCCAATGTATACAATTCCTTGTCATAAGTAGGATAATTAATCATTGCACCATTAAAAGTTTCTGAATGAAAATAGATGGGCTTACCATGTTGCATAAGGACTACACTCATGGAATAGTCACTAGCATCAGTCTGAATCTCAAATGATTATCTCAAATCTGGAAGTGCAAGTACTAGGGCTGAACTGATATTTTCCTTCAATGCATCAAATTCCTTTTTTTTTACCTCCCCACTGGAAGACCTGCTTCACACTTGTCAATGCATGCAATGGAGCTGCAATAGAAGAGAAGTTAGTAATAAACTTCCTCCAATATTGGATTACTCCCAAAAAGCTTCTTACCTCCGTAACTGTTTTGGGCTTTGGCCAATTCAAAATGACATCAACAGTTACACCATTTTTTGGTCATCTAACCTATTATCATTAGATGGACCCAAGTACACCATGTAGGACCAATTTTACCCTAAGTAAAATTGCTTTCACTATGTAAAATAACTTAATAAACCACATTTATTAGGTTGTTTATGGTCTAAACAGGAAACCCCAAAGGAAATATTAAACAAACCTATATTTGTTTGATTTTCCTCATGGAATAATTAATTAAACCATAATTTAATTATTATTCCTAGTCATGTTTAACTCAAAACAAAGAAATTAATTAGATAAACCTTTATTTATCTTATTATTTTCTAGGAATAATTATTTAAATCTTATTTAGATAATATTCCTTGTTAAATATGACCAAATCACCTACAAATAATTAAATAAATCATTATTTATTTAATTATCTTTCAACCACTTCCTGAAATACTTAAATAAATCATTATTTATTTGATTATCTTCTAACCGCTTCCTTAAAAAGATAAATAAATCATTTATTTATTTATTTTTGACAAATCAAGGGATTTGACCCAAGTCAAATACCTTTTTCCTCCAACAAATATAATAAAATATTCCATAAAAAGTGGATCTAGATCTGGTTAACCCATGCACCAAGATCTAGAATGACTCAATATTTTGTTATAAATAGGAGGGTTTTTCCTACCATTCTTCACCTTTGTTGCCTATTAGATCACTCTGGATCTATACACTTGGTCACCATTTTCTGCCATTTGCTGTGTGAGCTCCCTTTGAGTTCCATTCTTTGTGTGGGTTTTCTACACCAACAAGAGAGAGAAATCTTAGATCTGAAGTGCTGAGGACTTCCAAGAACCCATCCCACCGAGGAGAATTGGATACGCCTTCTTGTTTTCCTCCCAGGTGCCCCATTAATATAAAAATTCTTTCAAAATTGTTCTTGTCTTGTCTATTGGTATATGGAGCAAACCCTTATTTTTTCTGCTTAATGTCTTTCCATGCATAGATCTGGTTTTTGCAGCTCTTTTTATGTTCAACTAACCGCAGATCTGAAGATATTGGCAGCCACTTTTGTTGTTAGGGCTATTAGTTATGCGTAGCTAAAGTGGTCCTTTTTCGTACACTTCGACAAAGGATTCATACTAACAAATGGCTACTCCACACGGGTTTTAAATTTCGACCGCTGTCGTTTTTCATATTCCTGCACATCTAGCTACTTCAGACCCTAGGGTTTCTTTTCAGCTTTTTGTTTTTCCTATTTTGATGTTGTTTTTCTCACATAAAACCCTAAAACATTAAAATTTCTAACTTCCGTGTGTTTCGCCCTATTGCGTTGTAGCGATACCGCCGAGAATCGAGACTAACTTTTCTAAAAATCACGCGCACAACCTAACTGGGTCGCACTTTGGCCCATAACCTACGACTGACCTCCGTGTCGCACTTTTCCTCGCTCTCTTTTCGCGACTCGCATCAAAATGTGTCAACTCGCACCCGCCAATTTTCAAGATTTTTCGCAATTTTTCCGGGTTCTCGCTAAAGCTTCCTCGTCGTGTTTTCACTGCTTCTGTACCCTTCTGACCTCGGGGTTTTGATCTCGTTTTACTCATCTAAGTGGGAACCCAGCCCCCTAGGGCTTCAGTACCCTCCACTTTTGGTGGAAGAGTTTTTAGTCAAGTTAAAAGATTCTGCTTTTTCTAAGTTTCAAATTTCCTCCCTTTGTCCGCATCCGATACCTCCTTTCGCATCCCTTTAAATCAAAATTTCTTTCTTCCTTTCAAATCATCTCTTGTCGTTTTGTTTGGACCTCTCTTTGGGACCTCCTCCCTGTCCTTTTCGCTTTTTGCTGATTTCCTCCCTTTTTTCCAGCCACCTTGCCTCTGTCTCTTGGCTGTGATCTGCACCTCTTTTCAGCAGCTTTATCCTTTAGATCCCTGTCCCTTTTGACCTTAGATCTATTGGCCTCTTTTCCGTGTGTTTCCCCTAGATTTTTCCCTTTCTTTTTAGATTAGTTTTGAGAGACCCGCCTTCTTGGGTTAGATAGATGCACAAGTAGCTGTTAATTTTATGTTATTTCAGCATTATATCCTGTTCTCTGTAGATTTATTTTCAGTTACGCAGCACACTTTTTTCTTTCTCTCAGAACGGAAAGGGTTTAAAAATTAAAATTAACGCACGCCACACACTGACCCTAAGTGAAGAAGCGCCTGGTTAACACCGCCTGGCAAAGACTCTAAAATCAATTGTCACTGCACCTTTTCTGCCCTTGACCTCACTTGATTCTGTCCCGTTCTGCCCTTGTCGGTTTCCTTCTTCCCATCATCATTGCGCCCCCAAGGCGCCTTTCCCGAAGACTTCTTGGCCTTCACCTCGCTCCGTCAATCGACCGACTCCGTCCCGCCATCGTCGTCGAGCCATACCTCCTCCGAGTCCGCACTCCGACTCCCTCTCCCTCCCGATTCATTGGGTTCTCCTTCTCCTCCCCGGTTCTTCCCCCGGCTGCTCCTCCCACTATGGCCCGTCCAGGGTCGACCGGGTGGTGCTCCGAGCTCCCAATGCTCCGACTCCGCTACCAGCGAACCGCCACGTGAAACTACCTCGCCACACCCTTGCTGCACATCGTGTGCCTCACCTCTCCCGATTTCAATCGCCTGATCAACGAACACCGCTACGATGTTGGTTGGTCACAAGGCTATCCAAGCTCCTCCGATATCCTTGAGTCTGAGCCTTGTTGGAGAAGATCCAACCACCGCTGCCCGATCTTTCCACATGTGGTGTACCTCCAATTTCCATTACCGATGACTCCATCCTGGCTGCTTGTTCCAACGCACGCCATCGGCAGTGCTTCTAAATGGTATGTTGACCAAGCCACCTCTTCCCATACCACCTTTGCGACCCTTGCCCAAGCCTTTTATCTTATTTCCAGCTCCCTCTCCGATACGATACTGGCACGGAGCTCTTGACTTCATTCAAGCAAACCTCTTCGACCCGCCTTTCTGCCCATGTTCAGGAATGGCGATGAAGACGAAGCTTATGTCGAGCCCCCCCCTTCGAAGATCGGGTTTACATGGACTGGTTCCTTCGCACCCTCTTAGCTCCTATCGGCAAAGATGTTGCCTCTCACTTTCCTCAAACTGAAGAAGCCGCCCTCCAAATAGCCTTGAAATATGACCTGATCTACGCTCAATCTGGTTATGTTTATACCATTCTTCCTGACCTCCCCAGGCCCGGCGGCGCTAATGGCCCAGGGGCATCTCATTCCGCTGACGGTATCGTTGGATCCCTTTCCCATCTGTACGCTCAACCTCCCATGGGCTATGGTCTCCCTCAGGGAGGGGCCAGCACCTCCAGCACTCTTCCCCCTCCCGTATCATGTATCCAGGATACGGCATGCCTCCTCCTTTTTCCCAACCTCCTACTTACCTCAATGTTGCCCAACCTAACCATTACCTTTATCCGCAGCCTGGTGCACCAGCTCCTCCAGCATATGCACTTCCATCTCCCTTTCCTCCTCCAAACCCGCAACAACACTTACACCCCCCTCCAGGGCAAGTATTTGCACAGCAGGGCGCGACTAATCCCCCTTCTTCTCAAAGAAGGCGGAGAGGCAATCAAAACCAATCTACCCCTGGAACCCATGGACCCAATCCTGGTATGGACCCTAACACTGCCAACCAGCAACAGGTCTCCCAACACTCCACACGGACAAATGACTAGGATTAGAATAAGCCCTTGTTCGTGTTGCGGTGTTTATGGTCATTACACCCACGCATTGTCCCCTCTACCCCGTATGTACAAATGTGGGGAGTCTCAAGCCACACTGCGCGGACAACACGCCCTGATTGCTTTATTATATCTAATGTGCCACTACCCAACCTACCGCGTTTATCGAACCTTTCCTCAAGAAGGATCCGTTAATACCCAACCGGCCCGATGCCCGTGTCGCCACTCCCTTCCCTTTCTCGGTTCCTCCGACACGTATCCTTATGATGCACTCCGATATCCTTCCCCGACCGTCGACCTTCACCTTCAAACTCGGTCTTGGGGGTGCCTCCAAGTCTCCCGCTTCGCGCAGCCTCGAGCCTCTTCTTCAAAGTTCTACGGAGCTTCTTTCACATCCAGCCTCATCTCAACCCAAAGTTGAGGTTCATACCAAGACTCCTAAGGGACCATTACGTCGAAACGCTGCTTCCGGTCGAGCTGCTCATTCGTATAGCATAGTAGATGATTTGGTGCAATCTCCTGCCGCCATTTCCACACTGGAACTCCTCCAGTCGTGCCCTTCCCCAAAGAAGGCTCTACTATCTGCCGTGGGCGCTGTAGATCCTGCTGATGACCAAATGATTGTTTTCGACACCACTCCATCGGACCATCCTCTTCCTACTTCCGTCGCCTTCCAAATCCCACAAACTGAACGCCAACGTTTCACGGTATAATTGATGAGAGGGGGCATCCACCTGTGTGATGTCCGCTTTGGTTTGGAAGCAACTCGGATCTCCTGACTTGGCCCCTTCCACGATCACCCTTCGAGCGTGGGACGGCCATTCCTCCTAGCGCATTGGCCTTTTTCGTAATTGTCCTATCACCCTTGCTGGTAAGACTGTTTGCATTGACGTCGAAGTCATCGACGCCCCTCTAGACTACAACATTCTATTGGGGCAAAGCTACACCTATGCCATGTCTGCTGTCCCATCTGCGGTTTTTCGCAAGATGTCTTTTCCTCACAATGGAAAGATAGTCACCATCGACCAGTTGACTTATCATGAGCCAAAGTCTCAGACCTCCCCTGAGATGACCATCTCTTCTGTAGCCAATAAGCAAACCATCGATTCCTTGACCAGTGTCTCCCCCGGCGTCTACAAAGATTCCTCCCTACTTGGAACTTTTCCTGGTCTCCCCTCTCCTCACATCTCTGATCCCAGCTTATCGAATGTTTGCATGATGCACTGTCGCCGCCCCGCAAGCGGCCCCGCCCCGCCAGTCGCGAACCTCCCCCCTCACCTCCGCAACCCGCTCCTAGCCATTCATCTCGAATTTTTTGGGCACTCCGGAAGTATTCCTTCTTCCCTCCCCCACACGGTATCCCCCGAACCCCTTATCCTCCTAGACCGCCCCCCAGTGAGAGAGCCATCTCGAAGCCGGTCCCTACTAGTCATTTCCCCATTGGGTGTCCCCTTTCCTACCTCCTCCCAGAGTATATTCCGTCTCGTCATGGCCACCCTCTCTCTCCCTAACTCGACCTGGGGACACGGCCTCGGCACTCCGATCCTCCGGCAACCCTACCCCTCCCCGGTCACCACACCCCAAACCCTACATGCCTTTGACACCAACAAAACTGGTCCCCTTGCTTCCTCCGCGTTTCCCCTGTGGCTTCAAGACTCCTGGCTGTGACCCTCTCTCCCGCCGTGACGTGCTCCATGAAGAAAGACAAACAAAAGGGGGCACCCAAAGACAAGACCACCACGACTGACCTAGCCCCTCCTCCGCCAGCGAAACCTTGTGCCTTATGTGATGTTGCCGGTCATGCCACCCATGCTTGTCTCGAGTTGCCTCGTATTCAGCCCATGGTTAAAGTCGCGTTCCCTAAAGCTACGGTCCCTGAAGCCTCCATTCCTTCTTCGTTCGTAACCAAGAACCCCAAGACTCTCCACACCAACAAACCCTGTGCTTTGTGCGGTGTCCATGGCCATTACTCCCACCATTGTCCTCACCTGACGCATTACCGCGCCTCTTTAGAGGTCGTCCGAGAATATGAGGTTGAACAAAATCAATCCGCTTCTCCCATCCTCGCGCAGTATGCTTCCGGCCAGCCTGAGGATCCCCCCGCTCCCATCGACATTCCCCCCCCTGATGTTCAGATGACGGAGTCTACCACAACCATTCTTTACCTATCCTCCTCTGCGAGACACTTGGAGCCCAGTCCCCCTGCATCCTCCCCTATTGTGTCGCCTGAACACCTTTTTTCTACCCATACACGAGATCACTCCACCCGTATCTCTGTTGACCTCAGCAGCCCGAGTCCTCCCCATACTTCCGATAGCCCTCATATACCACCCTCCAGTTTGTATATGAGTCATAGTCATCCTGCTCCTTGCACTCCCTCCCGCAGTCGCCGCTCGATGTCTTCTGTGTACTCACGCTTCCGTCCTTGCCTCTCCTCCCCTCACTTGTTGTCTTGTAACACCATTCCGCCAGACCCCCCGTCCACACCCTTTATCGGTTACGCCGATGGTGCCAGTCGTTACTCCCGGAATCTCGCCTCGGCAGGTTGGGCCATCTTCACCCCCTTACATGCCCTTGTTCTCTCCGACGGGGTCTGCATTGGTTCTGCCACCAAAAATCAGGCCGAATATGATGCAGTGCGTGGTCTCTTAGCCGATGCCCTCTTTCATCGCATCCTCCATCTGCACGTTCGTTTGGATTCCCTTCTTCTTGTAATGCAACTAAATGGTGTTTATCGTGTGCATAACCCTGTGCTGTTTAGACGCTATTTACGAGTGAAACTCTTGATACGTGCATTTGAAACCATAACTTTCAACCATGTACCTCGAGAACATAATCACTATGTAGATAGTATTTCAAACCATGTTCTAGATTGGCATTTATCACACGCATTTCATACAAGACAATAACATTCATAATCATTAAAAACGATGCATATCCATAATATGTGTCGCAAAAACATGTGTTTAGAGTCCATCTACTTTGATACATATGACATGCCCATAGCATGTTACAAAAAACTCAAAACTGGGGGCACCACTTGCCCCTACATACACACTAGGGGGCACCACATGCCCCACACCTAATCACTATCTGGCGGATCCCGAGCCAATGGCTCTGCCCCTGCAGCCTGTAGATCATGAATCCCCTGACCAGCCATCGCCATGCGCCGCATGACCCCTCGCCATTCCGAGGGCAGACCAATACATGGTTCTATGTACTGGTCGTCTAAGTCCTGCCACCCGCGCTCTGATACTCCGGTCAGCAACCTTTCGCATCTACGGCGGATGTCCTCCAGAAGGGCGGCTGCATCCTCATTTTGCGCTGCTCTCGACCCACTCGGACCTGCAGCTCCAGCTGCTGCCGGTCGTCCCATATATCCGGCCGGTTTTACCGGCGCTATATCTGCATACCAACAGTACATGAATCAGTACCCTAGCTACTATTCAAAAAACTGTAACATGCCCATACAAGAATAACAATCTGTCACTTACCATCGGGCCCCCAGACTCGACCAGGCGGAAGTGGCAGGTCCGGATCTCCACAATAACTCATCCCACTATAGGGATAGTCGTCTATGTATAACGGCATCTGATCCCAATGGGCAAAGAACTCAGGTCGAAACACTCGCCCGACCGCCCCTCCTCCTCCTCTGCACAGTAGCCGCCCCCACCGACGCATCTTGGGCTCTCTCGGGCCCCCATCTGGGAGCTGTACACGAGGCCGCAAGGTCGGGATCTTCTCAAAGAAGAAGGCACACAATAAAGTCCCATACGAGAAATCGTGGTTCACTTGCCGCTTGCAGAGCGACAACTGTCGTTTTAACGACACCAGCATCATTTGGGCCCACCCATAGTAGGTCCCACTCAACACACTCTCTACCAACATCATCTGCCCCCCGGTGATGTGATGGAACGCCTGGTTGCCCAGGATACGCAGCACAGCTGCGGCCACTGCACGGGTTTCTAGCCTCTCTAGATCCCCGATCGGTATCCGAGTCCCCTTGACTTGGAGACCCGGTCGACAATGTCGTTCCACAAACTCCATGATATGTCGCCCCCGCGGTAATACTGGCTGCGTGTTTCCCACCATCCCCAATGGTGGGAGACCCGTCAGGAAATACACATCCTGGACTGTCAGTTCGATCCTGTGCCCCTGCACTACAAAGACCTCATGCTCTAGATCCCAGTAATTGATAATTCGGGCCAACAAAGGCTCTCCTGCTCTCATCAAAGGGTTCTCCAAAAACTTTAGAACCCCAAACCTGGCCAACACACGACGGACACCCTGATCCGCCTGGATCTCTGCCCGTAATGTACCCAGGTCTCTCTCTCTCCAGTTAACCCGTAAATCTGCCATACCTGCACAAAAACATCATCTTTGTCAGCATACAGATCGGGAATACCATAACCAAACACAAAACCTAACTCCCATCCATAAAACAGCACCAAAACCCCCTCATCTCCCAGGTCGCAGTTTTCTGCCCAGTTCAGGACCACGTCGCAGTTTTTCCCCTGAAACCTGCATCCCAGGTCGCACTTTCTGGCCCAAAAAGTGTGACCCGGCTGTAGAGATGAAGGAGGGTCTGTTCCTGGGATTTTGGGCCCTAAACTGAACTTTCAATCCATCAAAATGAAAGAGTAAGGTTAGGCCTCTTACCTGCAACTGACGGATCTCGATTCCAACGGTCGGTTTGTCTGCTACGCTCGCCGCAAGATTTAGGGCCTTCTCTCCTCTCTACATTCACCACAACAACAATAGAAAATGAGTGAATTTGGAGGGAAAACTGCCTTATTAAAAGAGAACCCCTGTTTCTTCTTTCGACTGTTGCAACCACACCGTAGCCCCGTTTGATAAACCATCTGCACCGTTGGAAAGCTCTCACCGAGCCCTCAAATGGGTATATGTTATTTTTTTATGATCTGATACTTCACCAGGACACACTTTGTCCAAGAAGGGTCACTTCCCCTCTCATTAAAATCGAATTTCCTCACTTACGACACTTGTACTCGGGGCACCACTTCGCCTCCTTACTTGTCTTTGTTCGTGTCGATTTTCGTCATGAGTTCCCATCTTGTACTCATGTTTTTATGGTCCCCCACTGGGCCTTTACTGTGTGGCAGCACCATCGAGTCGCCCTTGTTTAGAGCATCCAAGTTGAGTCATCATCCCATTCATGGAGTCTATCCCGAGTCCCTTGGTACCCCGCTATAGCCCTCCATCCTTCATTGCTTGGTCTCTCTCTTGTGTCGCACTTTATGACCTTCAGTCCCATTGTCCCCTATCCCTTATGATATTGTGTCAGTCACTGCCAGGTCATTCATGCCCTTTATGCTCTAACAAGGGAAGTCGTCCATTCGCTACTCAGTCCTTTCCTTTTCCCTATCATCATTAGTGTCAGTCTGTCCGTCGCTCCACTATTTTCTCTCGTGCCTTAGTTGAGGATATCTCATTGCCTCACCTATGGCAGACCTCCTTCTGTCGACATCAGCTCATTCCTTCCAGAAGCCAGGTCTAGAGGGTGGTGTACCTTGGTTCCAGCTTCCACTCTTGTTCGGTGCCTCGGATCAGGCAAAGGGATCTCTCGTTTCCCTTTGACTTGATTGTTTCTCCAGCTCCTTTCAGCATGATCGAGATCCGTATACTTGATGGTCCAGTGATCCAGCAGCAGCTCTTGATGATTCCCCGGGTGTGTGTGAGATGTCTCAACCCTCATGAGGGGGTGGCCCTGCAGGTAGCCCCCCACATGCCCGGATGACCTCTTCATTGCAGCCTTTGATGCCGCTCCAGATTTTGATGATGTTGGCCTTAGCCACTTGCAGCACCTCTATGATTTGCATGTATCAGTCAGATTTTGTGAGCCCTTCCCCATGTACAGGGGGCATTTGGGTTGTATTTATCTCATGTACTCAGATATTATTGTACTAGTCCTGGCTGTTATCCCAGGCACAGCATGTATGTGAGACTCTTCATTGTATTCTTATCTGGCTCCTGCTTATGCCAGTTGTACTTTATGGTTCGGTCCCTTGTTTACCGGACACACTATTCTTTTGTACTTTGTCTCGGCGGGCATAGGTATGCCTCCCCCGCCGCCTTCAGCACAGGTACCCTCTCATAAAAAGAGACTTGTTGCACCTGCGAGTCTCGTCTCCTCAAGGTCTAGTTCTTCAGCACACTATCTACCTTGCATTTCTCTCTCTGACTTCCCTTTTTTTGTCTAGTGATTGAGTTCTTACAACGTACTTCGGTCATACGATTTGTTCCTGACACTCGCACGCTGGGGGGCAATCTGTTACACCATTTTTTGGTCATCTAACCTATTATCATTAGATGGACCCAAGTACACCATGTAAGACCAATTTTACCCTAAGTAAAATTGCTTTCACTATGTAAAATAACTTAATAAACCACATTTATTAGTTTGTTTATGGTCTAAACAGGAAACCCCAAAAGGAAATATTAAACAAACCTATATTTGTTTGATTTTCCTCATGGAATAATTAATTAAACCATAATTTAATTATTATTCCCATTCATGTTTAACCCAAAATCAAATAAATTAATTAGATAAACCTTTATTTATCTTATTATTTTCTAGGAATAATTATTTAAACCTTATTTAGATAATATTCCTTGTTAAATATGACCAAATCACTCACAAATAATTAAATAAATCATTATTTATTTAATTATCTTTCAACCACTTCCTTAAATAATTAAATAAATCCTTATTTATTTGATTATCTTCTAACCGCTTCCTTAAAAAGATAAATAAATCATTTATCTATTTATTTTTAACTAATTAATGGATTTGACCCAAATCAAATACCTTTTCCCTCCAACAAATATAATAAAATATTCCATAAAAAGTGGATCTAGATCTGGTTAACCCATGCACCAAGATCTAGAATGACCCAATATTTTGTTATAAATAGGAGGGTTTTTCCTACCATTCTTCACCTTTTGTTGCCTATTAGATCACTCCGGATCTATACACTTGGTCCCATTTTTCCATCATTTGCTGTGTGAGCTCCCATTGAGCTCTATTCTTTGCATTGGGTTTTCTACACCAACAAGAGAGAGAAATCTTAGATCTGAAGTGCTGAGGACTTCCAAGAACCCATCCCAATGAGGAGAATTGGATACGCCTTCTTGTTTTCCTCCCAGGTGCCCAATTAATATAAAAATTCTTTCAAAAATTGTTCTTGTCTTGTCTATTGGTATATGGAGCAAACCCTTGTTTTTTTTGCTTAATGTCTTTCCATGCATAGATCTGGTTTTTGCAGCTCTTTTATGTTCAACTAACCGCAGATCTGAAGATATTGGCAGCCACTTTTGTTGTTAGGGCTATTAGTTATGCGTAGCTAAAGTGGTCTTTTTCGTACACTTCGACAAAGGATTCATACTAACAAATGGCGACTCCACACGGGTTTTAAATTACGACCGCTATCGTTTTTCATATTCCTGCATATCCAACTACTTCAGACCCTAGGGTTTCTTTTCAGGTTTTTGTTTTTCCTATTTTTATGTTATTTTTCTCACATAAAACCCTAAAACATTAAAATTTCTAACTTCTGCGTGTTTCCGCCTCATTGCGTTGTAAGACAGACGTCACTCGCAACCGAGACGACAACTTTCTAAAAATCCGTCGCCGAGACAACCGAATGGGGGTCGCACTTTTTGGCCCATAACCGCACTGACTCTCCAGTCGTACTTTCTCGCTCTCTTCACTCTGTACCGAAAAACAGTCGAACCTCGCGACCTCGCCAATTTTTCGATTTTTCTCGCAATTTTCTTCTCGGGTTCCGCCGAAGCTTCGCGGGTTTTCCGCACCTCGCCTAAGAAAGGTCTGACCCGGTTTTGATCCTGCGCTGCTTTAGCTCAACTAAGCGGGAACCTAGCCCCCTAGGGCTTCAGTACCCTCCACTTTTGGTGGAAGAGTTTTAGCTGCTGCAGGCGTCTGTTTTTTCAGAGTTTCAGCCTCCCCTTTTCCAGATCTGATACCTCCTATTCAGATCCTTTTAAATCAGCCTTTCTTCCTTTCAAATCACCTCATGTCGTTTTGTTTGGACCTCTCTTTAGGACCTCCTCCCTGTCCTTTCCACTTTTTTCTAATTTCCTCCCTTTTTCCAGCCACCTTGCCTCTGTCTCTTGGCTGTGATCTGCACCTCTTTTCAGCAGCTTTATCCTTTAGATCCCTGTCCCTTTTGACCTTAGATCTATTGGCCTCTTTTCCGTGTGTTTTGCCTAGATTTTTCCCATTTTTTTTAGATTATTTTTGAGAGACCCGCCTTCTTGGGTTAGATAGATGCACAAGTAGCTGTTAATTTTCTGTTATTTCAGCATTATATACTGTTCTCTGCAGATTTATTTTCAGTTACGCAGCACACTTTTTTCTTGCTCTCAAAATGGAAAGGGTTTAAAAATTAAAATTAACACACGCCACACACTGACCCTAAGTGAAGAAGTGCCTGGTTAACACCGCCTGGCAAAGACTCTAAAATCAATTGTCACTGCACCTTTTTTTCCCTTGACCTCACTTGATTCTGTCCCTTTCTACCCTTGTCGGTTTCCTTCTTCCCGTCATCATTGCGCCCCCAAGGCGCCTTTCCCGGAGACTTCTTGGCCTTCACCCTTAGTTTCCGGTCGATCGACCTGCTCCGTCCCGCCGTCGTCGAGCCAGTCCTCCTCCGAGTCCGCACTCCGACTCCTCTTCTGATTCATTGGGTTCTCCTTCTCCTCCTGGTTCTCCCCCTGTCACCTTCACTATGTCTGGTCCAAGGCCTAACGTTAGCGGTGCTCCAGGCCCTAATGCTGGAACCACTACTAGCGGAACCGCCACAGGAACTACCTCGGCCATACCCTTGCTGCCGTACATTGCAGGCCTCAGCCTCCCCGATTTCAATCAGTTGATCAATGACCCTATCCGCCACGATGTTGGTTGGCCCGCTATGCCAACCAAGCTCCCCTCCGACATCCCTAAGTTCGAAGGCCTTGCTGGAGAAGATCCAACCAATCATGTCCGATCTTTCCACATGTGGTGTTCCTCCAATTCCATTACCGATGACTCCATCCGTCTTCATTTGTTCCAACGCACGCTTACCGGCGAAGCTTCTAAATGGTATGTTGAACAAGCCACCTCCTCCCATACCACCTTTGCAACCCTTGCCCAAGCCTTTTTATCTTATTTCCAGCTCCCTCTCCGATACGATACTGGCACGGAGCTCTTGACTTCATTCAAGCAAACCTCTTCGACCCGCCTTTCCGCCCATGTTCAAGAATGGCGATGAAGACGAAGCTTATGTCGAGCCCCCCCCTTCGAAGATCGGGTTTACATGGACTGGTTCCTTCGCACCCTCTTAGCTCCTATCGGCAAAGATGTCGCCTCTCACTTCAAATCGAAGAAGCCGCTCCAAATAGCCTGAAAATATGACCCGATCTATGCTCAACTGGTTATGTTTATACCGTTCTTCCCGACCTTCCCAGCCCCACAAGGCGCTAACGCCCGGGGGCGTCTCATTCCGCCGACGGCATCGTTGGAGCCCTTTCCCATCCGTACGCTCAACCTCCTATGGGCTATGGTCTCCCAGGGAGGGCCAAACACCTCTAAGACTCCCTTCCCCTCCCTAAGAGCACATGTATTCGTGATACGCATGCCTCCCTCCTTGCCCAACCTCCGCTACCTCAATGTTTCCCAACCTAACCCTTACCTTTATCCGCAGCGTGGTGCGCCAGCTCCTCCAGCATATGCGCTTCCATCTCCCTTGCCTCCTCCACACCCGCAACAACACTTACAGCCCCCTCCAGGGCAAGTATTTTCACAGCAGGGCGCGACTAATCCCTCTTCTTCTCAAAGAAGGCGGAGAGGCAATCAAAACCAATCTGCCCCTGGTACCTGTGGACCCAATTCTGGTGTTGACCCTAACACTGCCAACCAGCAACAGGGCACTCAGCCCAGGCTGGATAGGCCGCTCTGCACAAATAAGCCTTGTTCGTGTTGCGGTGTTTACGGTCATTACACCCACGATTGTCCCCTCTTACCCCAGATGCGGCAGATGTGGGAGTCTCAAGCCACATTGCGCGGACAACACGCCTCCCCTCATGCTCCTATTAATGTGGCCACTACCCAACCCGGTGTGTTTATTGATCCTTTCCCTCAACAAGGATTCGTGGCTACCCAACCACCTGACATCCAGGTCACCACTCCCCCTTCCCTTTCCGGTTCCTCTGATTACCAGATCCTTATGATGCACTCCGATCCTTCCCTGACCGTCGACCTTCACCTTCAAACTCGGTCTCGCCAGTACCCCAAGCCTCCCGCTTCGTCTGTCCCGAGCCTCCTTCAGCCTGAGCCCTTCGACATCGGTCCCTTACATATCCTCAACCCAAATTTGAGGTCCATACCAAGATTCCTAAGGGACTTACGTCGAAACGCCGTTCGATCGAGCCGCTCATTCGTATATTATAGTAGATGATTTGGCACAATCTCCTGCTGCCATTTCCACACTGGAACTCCTCCAGTCGTGCCCTTCCCAAAAGAAGGCTCTACTATCTGCCGTGGGTGCTGTAGATCCTGCTGATGACCAAATGATTGTTTTTGACGCCACTCAATTAGACCATCCCCCTCTTCCTGCTTCCGTCGCCTTCCAAATCCCAGTCAAAATCCAGAACGCCAACGTTTCACGGTGCATAATTGATGAGGGGGCATCCACCTATGCGATGTCCGCTTCGATTTGGAAGCAACTCGGATCCCCTGAGCTGGCCCCTTCCACGATCACCCTTCGAGCGTGGGACGGCCACGCCTCCCAGCCCATTGGCCTTTTCCGTAATTGTCCTATCACCCTCGCCGGTAAGATTGTTTGCGTTGACGTCAAAGTCATAGACGCCCCGCTAGACTACAAAATTCTATTGGGGTGAAGCTACACCTATGCTAAGTGTCCGCTGTCCCATCCGCGGTCTCGCAAGATGACTTTCCCCATAATGGAAAGATAGTCACCATTGACCATTTGACATATCATGAGCCAAAATCTCGTACCTCACCTCGAAACGACCATCTCTTCCTCGCCGTAAATAACAAGAAACCGTGTCGATTCCAGGGATAGTTCCTGCCACAAAGATTCCTCCCTGCTTGGAACTTTTCCTAATCTCCCTCCTCCTCCCATCACTGATCCCGGCTTATCGAATGTTTGCATGATGTAATCGTGTCAGGCTGCCCGTAAGCGGCCTGCCTCGGCTAGTCAACAACCTCCCCCTCGCCCTCCGCAACCCGCTCCTAGCCATTCATCTCAGCCAGTCGGACCTCCTCCTTCTGGCCCTTCCCCTGCAGCTGGTATCCCTGAACTCCTTTATCCTCCTAGATCGGTTCCCCTAGGCCTTAACCATCTCGAAGCCGTCCCTCCTGGTCATTTCCCTGCTGGGCAGATCCCTTTCCTGGCTCCCCCTCCCGGAGTATATTCTATCCCCGTCATGGCCACCCTCTCTCTCCCTAACTTGACCTTGGGCATACCGGTTTGGTACCTTGATCCTCCAGCAGCTACCCCTCCTGGTCACCCCAAACCCTACATGGCTTTGACACCAGTTCAACCGGTCCCCCTTGCTTCCTCCGTTGCCCCTGTGCCCCCAGCACCTCTACAGGACCCCTCTCCTGTCGTGACGGCTCTCGGGAAGAAAGGCAAAGCTCGCAAGGGGGCACCCAAAGACAAGACCACCACGACTGACCCGGCCCCTCCTCCGCCTGCAACACTTTCCAACCTTAATGAAGCCAACTGAATCTTTGTTTCATCATCTTTGATGTTATGAATCCTGCAATAAACTTCAAGTTGAGGAACCCAATTATCAAGTCTTTCAGCATTCACTTCACCATTATACATAGGTGGTTAGAATTTGATATCAAGTTTTAATAAGGGAGTTTTATCATGAACCCTTGGGGTATGTGGATGTGTTTGAGTAACAGTGGTTGTGGAAGAGGAAGAAGACGAAGGTGAGGATGGAGGTGGAGATGATGGTGGAGAAGCGGGTGGTTTTTCACCATTTCCTTTTAAAGGCTTGTCATCATCTCCTCCTTTTACCCCAAAAGAATGCTCTCCTTTTTAAGGCTTGGAACTTTCACCCTACAATCTTGAATTTCTCTCTTCATAGAGAACCTTCACCATTTTAGCCATGTCAAAGAAATATTTTCTGAAATTCTTCTCATAATCTAACACATTATCCACTCATCCTTCATGAGACATGCTTACTGAAGCTTCAACTACAATTTGAGGAAGCTTCTCCTTGTCCTTGACCTAACTTGAGGACCTGCAACCACAAGATTTCCTTCTCCTCTTTTGAGCTTCAACCTTGTAAGCATCACATACACTTGCAAACAATTAAACCCTCACAACAACAACAAAACCTAAGCTTTGATACCAAAATTTATCTATATTAGATCTTAAATGTAAATATGTTTGAGGGTTCATAAATTGCAATTGTTAAAATTGATTTTTATGAGCCTTCATGTTAAATTTTTAAACACATAAAGCATGAATTTAAACTCTGAAAATGCAGAAACAACAGATAAATACACCATAAAAATAACCACAACATAGCAAGTGATGAAGGAGTTCACCCCCCTGGGCTACGTCGCCTTGGTCCAGCTTCCAATGGCTTGAACCTATATCATTATGTTAAAAAATGGTGGTTACATCAGTTTTCAGTGCTCCAATGGCTTCAAAACATATTCCATGAGCTCCAGAACTGTCAAAAATGTCTGGCTAGCCTCTTTCTGCTCCAAAATTCGTCAAAAATTGAAGAAGTTATGAGCCTCCCTAGCTTCCCTACAAATTCCCTCGCTCTACAAATTCCATAGATCATGGAACCATCCTACAAATTCGCCCTGAATTGCTAACCGAGTGACAAAGTAGTAGATTTTCGGCACAGTTTGTGGAATGGTTAATTTTGTCATTAACCCTTAAAAATCGAATTTCAAACAATACTACGGTGGTTGGATTAAAAAGTTGTAATTAAAAATTTCATGGGCCGCCTCCGTACCCACAGTCCTACACCTTTGGTCACATGGTATCATATATGGGGGGTCGGGGCTAAGCCCTGGCCCCTTACCCCAAAACTTTATCGACATAATGTTTAAATAAGTTTTCTGCCGCATGATATAACAAGGAACAGAGCGGCCCAATGGTTAAGACATTGTGCGGTTATGAGGGAGGTCCGATGTTTGACTCTTGCGAGGTCAATTCAGACTTAACCAAAGATTTTTGTGGCCCCCGGGTTGCCACGTGGCAGCCTTCGGTTGGGCCACATGGCAGCCTATGGTTGGCCACCAACCACCCAATAGAAATACGCCAACTAGAACCACTAAAATTCAGATAAGTGGCGTGACCAGATTGGTCCAATGCCCAGTCAACCATGCGCAATCAACAAGCCTAGTTAGTTGTACGTACTACTGACTCGGCTGCCTGCACAATTTGTTTTCCCAAAATTTTACTTTTTTGGGAAAACGAACAAAACTCATTTTCGGGAGCATAGTGTGTTGGTTTTACGTGAAACGAGTTGTGCTGGATTCAAAACTATGAGAACTACACGTTTGTTCAGGTTCCACACCATTTTGACAACTTTAATTTTTTAGCATAATTTTGAGCACTCGATACCACACTTGATCTATATGAGATCTTAATGTAAATGTGCATGAGGGTTCATAAATTGCGAGTTTTAAAATTGAGTTTTATGAGCCTCTATGTTAAATTTTTAAACACATAAAACATGAATTTAAACTCTAGAAATACAGAAACAACAGACAAATACACCATAAAAATAACCACAACACAACAAATGATGGATTTCACCCCTCATGGGCTACGTATCCTTGGTCCAACTTCGAATGGCTTGGACCTATATCATTATGCTCAAAAATGGTGATTTCATACATTCACAGTGATCAAATGGCTTCAAAAACTATTCCATTAGTTCCAGAACACTAAAAATTGCCTATCTAGCCTCTTTCTGCTCCAAAATTGGTCAAAATTTGAAAAAGTTATGAGCCTCCCTAGATTTGCTTCTAGTCACTCTACATAGAAGTGAGTCGGGAGTCATGTGAATCCCAACAGATTCAATATCCATGAATCATATAAAGGATACATGGCCTAAAAAATTCAAGGATTAAGTATGAAGTCTACAACTCAACATAGCCATGGATGGTGTCAACCCATATTCCCTCCAAAACAACAACTATTCTATTTGGCATGTAGTAGTGATTAATAAAAATATCCCCCCATGGTTTTCCATGAAGAATGAACATCTTATGTTGGACCTCATAGTCCCTTGTAGAAGATAAGTGAAGAATATGGATGTCTACTTACAACCATTGGTAGATGAATTGAAGTAATTATGGGAACGGATACATGTGTATGATGTATCGAGACCCATCACAACAGAGAGGAGTTTTACATTTTATCGTATATGTGCTTACACCATACATGACTATCCAGGCTTAGGAGTTTTCTCTGGTAAATTACATTCTTATCAATTTTTTTAGTAATGATATTGTTTCACATATTAATTTAATTCACTGCAATTGTTCAGATCTTCATGGTCGCTAACATGTCGTTCTGTATACAATATTTTCACAGGTCTTGTAACAAAAAGGTATCATGGATGTAAATGTTTCAGACCTTCTCTGAAGGCTAGGTGGTCCGACCACCTATGAAATCCAGTGTATGACTGTTCCAGGGTATTCCTCCTAGAAGAACACCCTTACAATGGAGTAACATTCACTTTCAAAATTTAAACTAGAGAGAACCCAAAGGCCTACAATAATGACAGCAGTGGAATGGCTTAGAGCGTATGAGAGAGGGAAGGAGAAGGGTTTTGAAGAAATTTTTGATTCAAATGAGGAGCCTATGTTCGATGATCTAGAATTATTTGACACCTATGTTGATAAATTTCCCATTGGGATGAAAAGTAAATCTATCTTTTATGAGCTCCCATATTGGGAGCATCTTAAGATTTCTAACTTACCAGATCTCATGCATATATTTAAAAATGTTTCATCTTCTTTATGGAGGCACATATTATTGAAATAAATTGACACATTGGTTATTAGATGAGATCTCATTTGTTCAAAAAACTAAAATGAAATGTTGGCCAAGATAACAAATTAGAGGAGAGGTTGGTCCCTCTTGGTCTTTCAAAGAAGGTGATGTCCCATGGATTTTAAATAAAGACAATCTTTCTTTGCAAAGGAATTTATAATGAGCGTGAGGGTGCCTTCTTTAAATGGGTCTTCATTATGGCGCTACTTCACAGTGGAATATCATTTTTCAGGGTTGAAATCACATGAGCATTTGAACCTTCTAAGAGCACATATGTCAAAAACATGATTTTTTTATTTTTTATTTTATTTTTATGTGATGAGATATTTTATAATTAATTTTTATATAATGTACTATTTATTGTGCAGTTTCATTATCCTCTGCTCGTGTGTGGGTGTGTGAACCATGACTTCCCCCAAGACCTACGATGTGCCATACCTAAATTATCTTCATTTGTACGTTGGATCATATCAAAGGATATTCATATGGCTAGCATTCCATGGTGGCGTCAAGAGATAGTTGAGATTGTTTGTATGTTTGAGAAGGAGTTATCGATGAGTTTCATGGACTTGCAGGTGCATCTTCTAATTCACCTAGTGGATGAGGTTGAATTAGTTTGGGTTGTTTCTTGTCGTTGGATTTTCTTCTTAGAGAGGCATGTGAAGAAATTGAAAGGTTTTGTTCGACAAAGGGAAAAACCAGAGGGTTCTATGGCAGAGGGGTATATATCGTATGAGTCTTTCTATTATTCCATTGAGTACATCAAGCAGATCGACAACACACCACGTGCAGCGATTTGGGACGATGAAAGGGATGAAGACAAAAGAGAAGGGGAGCTTCTAAAAATGAATGGAAAGGGGCACATAATAAAGAGTAGTGTAGACTTATCATTTTTCAAATTACTACATAGTAACTATTCACACTTAACTTCATATTAATGCATATTTTGATCTCATATGTACTATATATGTGTGTGTGTGTGTGTGTTGGTTTCATTTTATCATCAATGAATTCATAAATTCAATCCATCAACAAATTCATCCTTACAAAATGGAAGCGACACAACCCTAGGTATCATTGTATGAAGAGAAGAGGAGGAAATGGGATAGTGACAGGAAATAATTCAAATAGTTGAATGGTAGAAGTGTACCTTATCCTGGTCATTTAAAATAAAATATGCTAATGACATGCCCTAATAGTTGGGTTTGTTGATCCAGTCAGAGAGAAATACGGTGCATTTTGATGTTACCCGCGTGCTGAAGAGGATGCATTAAACATAGGGACCAGGTGCAGCAACTCGGTAATTATATTTTCTTTTTGTATGGTTTTAACTTCAATTGCACCTTTGAATTGTAACACACACACACATACATATATATTATTTTTAATTATGTTCGAGTTATTAGACATGTGACACTATGATTTTTTCAATTTTTAATACGTGCATTTGTTCCCATTTATGTGGGCATATGGACTTCATTTTTGCATGGAGGATGTCGATGATGGATGCATAACACAACACTGTGGAGTGGAAGTTGAGTTCGACCAATCTAGCTATGCTAGCCTGCGTGATCAAAACCTAATGCAGAGGACATCAGGTTACATTGGAAAGATACAAGAGATCATTCAAGTGGACTTCTATTCGTTCCAATGTGTTATTTTTAGGTGCAAGTGGTGGGGCACCTTTGATTGGACTAATTTAAAGGAAGATCGCTATAGTAGGTTGATATCTATTAGCTCTAAAAAGATGTGGCATGAAGCTAAGAAACCTTATGTTTTCCCAAAACATTGCAACTAGGTGTTTTTTTACCCATATGTGTTGGATAGGGATTGGTGGTTCATATTAAGACATAACCCTAGATCAAAACATATTTTTGAGAACAAAAATGTTATCATACCAAACAAGGAAGATAATCAGGGTGATAACAATGGAGAGTGATATATCTTGTGTTATTTCATTATTTATACTATTGTTTTATGTTTTTGTTGTTATTATTTTGCTAATTATATTGTATTTTTATTCGTCTCGTTAGCCTTTTATAGTATAATTGGTAAGTTTCATCTTTAGAGAGAGAGATTTCTAATTTAAACTGGTAAAAGTTGTTATAATATTAAATTTAAATTGCTTGAAAATCTCATAACTTTAGTAATAAATTTAATTTTATAAAAATATATATATTTTTTAAGCTATATTAAATCTAAATTAATTGTGTCAAGAGTCAATCTACATCTCAGTATGGGAGATATGTTGTGATGCAACATTACATTTAAAAATAGTAAAATAATAATTTAAATTAACAAATTAAAAATTGTAATAAGAAAAGAAATTAATGTCGACCATAATTACAATACATCAATTTATAGCTTAATCTTATATAACTTTATAGAGAGATATAAAGTAACCGAATATATATATATATATATATATATATATATATATATATATATATATATATATTTGGTTTTTATTATGAGGAAAAAATTTAATGAGTAAACAAATATAATTTGATTTCTACTACAAGGAAGAAATGTTATTTTTTTACACGACATTAAATAGTATTATAGATATTACATTGTGTGTAATTCATTCTATGTTCCATTTACATGTGATATTTAAAACAAAAATATATTTATAACAAAAAATATTTTATGAATAAGTAAAAATTTCATTGTCCATATTAAATAGCATAGTTTTATAGATACTTTATGTAGAGAAAAGTAGAGTAATTTAAATTGAAATTTTTCTTTATTTTCACTTTAGTGAGAAAGATTGAGAGAATTCTTATTCCATTAGTACTTGCTTTGTAATTGATTGTATAATGGATATTTTTAATTTTTTCAATGTTTAATATGGATTTGATATATAATATTTTAGAAAATATTAATAATAAAAATAATTAAATGTATACATACAGGAAAAAATTATGAGGGGGCATATTTTAGCATTTTAATTTGGAGAATGTGAATTATAAATAAAATATTTCAATGTCAGCTACATATATATTATATCATCCTAGATCCATCTTAACTCCAATCTACAAAGCACCTATAGGAATCAAATCTATTTTCACTCTAAAAGATGTTTGCATCTCAAGATCAGATTTGATCCATCTCGATCCTTCGTAGATCCAGAGTTAAGATGGATCTAGGTTGTAGGTTATAAAAAAATGTCACTTAAGTTTTTTGAATTTAACAATAGATTGAATTTTATAAAACAATACAAAGTTAGTTAAATTGTATTTTTGAATAATTTATTAATAATAATACTTTATATTAAAAATTGAATGAGTTACACATTTTTGTCTTATTAAGAACTAACTAAATTATTTTACATTTAATTATTTTTTACTTGTGAGTATTGAAATATTTTATTAATTAAGTTAGATTGAATATCAATGAACTATCTAAACAATAGAAAAATATTTATCATAATTTTAAAATCATAGTTTCAACTATTCTAAACTTTGTAATTTATAAAAATATCTTTGCATTTTTTTGAAGTAAGTCGTTTTGCATGCAATTTCATATATAAAAGTTTGATATAAATTCACCAATACATAATCTATAATAAATATTATTTCATAAAAATAAACATCATAATGATAACCATCTAACAATCATAAACATCATCTAAGATACACTATCAAATTCACTACCATCATCTAATTATATACACCTCTAGCACATATAAATGTCATTAGCTAGCACAAAATCTAATAACCTAACATAAGATCATCATCGTGATCACATCTAACAAAACACAAACATTGTAATCTAACATCATCACCACACACATCCTCAAATTAATATAAATCTCATGTCAAATAACTACTATCACATACAAATCTATCTGCAAGCACATTAACTGAACATATCTAACATGACCTAACAATATACACATCAGCACCAACATATAAATTAAGTACATAAACATGAACAAAAGTAGACGTAGTGTTAGTCTAGTTTGCAGTAGAAGACGAGGGATACTCAACTACTGCATGACCAAAGTTTGTCAAACTTAGTTGAGGTGGAAGAGGAGGTGGCTGGTTTGCATGAGTAGAAGACGATGGGTGGTCAACTACGTTTGTGCCCTCAACGTGGTCTGGCGAACTCAGAGGTGGAGGAGGAGGTGGCTAGTCTACTCTGTAAAGATAAACATGAGGCACATCCTCTAGCTCTGGCATCTCATCATAGGGTGAATAAGGAGGTGTACTACCAGATGGATCAATGACACCCTAGTGACCATGATTTAATGGGGTGGTACCACTAGAAGCATCATGATCGCCACCCTCATCATCATGATCATCATGATCATCATCACCACCCTCATCTGATGTATCTTCCACTGTATCATGATTTTGGTATGCATCCCTCATCGTTGTCAGTACCCTACTAGCTCCAATGATATGCCGCATAAGAGACATCATCTCCAGCAAAAATCCCTCTACAGACCCACAAAACTAGGATCCGCAATGATATCTCGAGCCCTTGTAGTACGAACTCTCGCATCAAACAAAACTCTAGCCAATTTGTTGCAGTATTCCATCTGAACTCGCAGAATAGGCCTATGGCGTCGGACGCCCACACCCCCTGAGGATGTCCTTCACCTTCTTCGGCCTCGCCCATCTCCTCGTCTCCTCCGATATCTGGTGGGGAGGAGGCATGTCCCCGTCAAATGTGTTGATGTCTACAAAATATATAGTACAAAAAAATAAGTATACAATTTCATTAAACAATTTAATAAAACAAGTTAAAGAACGTGCTATAATAAATTTTATTCTAATTCATTAAAACTACAAGAAAATGAAACTAAATTAATTTAAAGAAAACATTAATATTACCTCTATCATCGGGAAGCCCAGTCGTTGTGTAGAAGATGTTGGGACACCTTCTCTAATCAATCCTTGCATACAGAAACACCAATGTGACAAATGCATGGTCATCCTCATTGCCCAGTAGTGCTAGTTTCTTGGGAGAAATCCAGGTCAAAAACTCCGACAAGCTCCTCTTCGGCATCATCTACCCCCACATGCACATCCAGACCTCATTGATCAGCCTAGGAAGGTGATAGTCAAATGTAGGTCTCATCTCTGGAAACCTCTCAAAAAATAAACAAAAAAGCTCAGAAGTGAAAGGGAAGGTCTCCCTCCCATGTTTCAACACACAACATCTATCTAAAGCCATACAAAACCCCCTTAAAAAAATGGCATACCATCTGATGCAGTGTGGCATTTGAGTCAAATAATAAACATAATACAAGAGAGTGAAACTACTGTGTTTCCCATCACTACTAGAGTGTTCAATGGTCGTGATTAATAACGAGAGGCACCTAACCTCCTCTGCAACAAAAGAATAAATCTTTAGTTGTCCATCACGGATTTGAAAATCTAATGGATGGATCACATGAGGCCTGACATATCTCTGAGTGTATGCAAGCTAACTCTCCATTACAACACCATGGGGGACATCAAGGAACTAGGGAAAATCCTCCCCTCTCCTAGATAGGCCAGTGATAAAGTAGTATATATCCTCCTGAGTGGGCCTATACAATGTTGTAGTATTGACACAAAAATCCTGCTCCCGGGTACTCCATCAGCGGATCAAATGCACCAATAAAACATAGTGCACCTTCAGGAATGTAGCCTCCTCATAGTACTTGAGGAGGCCTACATTCCTCAAGAGCACTTAGGTCACTACAGTAAATGGGTGTGGGCATAAATTCCTCTCCCTCTCTGTGGCTTTCCATGTTCGAACCATATTTTATAAGTCTGCCTGCTACTTTTCCCTCTATTGATGTCTCTGTTACATGATTGACATATAAAATACATTAGCCTCATACATAAAATACTATTTTTTTTATTAAATGAAACATGTATTTATAAATATGGAAACATAACTCTCAATTAAAAAAAAAATTACTGGTGCGCACAAAACACAATCATGCACTGTCGTTAGTGCACTTTCAACTATAATCGCACTATTATTGGTGCACAAATAAGTATGATGCACCATTGTTGGTTCACAAATTTAAATTTTTATAGTGGTGCAACACACTTGTGCACTAGTGCGCAGGTATAACCTTTTCACGCTGGTACAGAACGTTCAAGCTATCGCATGCACCGAGCTATGGCTATATTTCTAAATATTATGTTTGTGGTGCGTTTGGTAAATATAAATGCACTGGGATTGACGCAATGACATACAATCTATCACATAAAACTCGGTGCATTTTAGTTTACAAAACACACTGCAACAATGGTGGTGTGTTATGTTCACACATCGAATTGTGATGCACCCTATAAATTTACAAGGCGCACTGCTATCAGTGCGAGCCGAACGTATTGAACACACCACACGATGATTTTTTGTTTTTTGAAAAACAATGGAAAATTTAGCCTAATTTAAAATTCTAATTCGCTAAAAAAATAAATTACAAAGAAACATAGACATTACCTAGATATTTTGTCGTCGGGGAGGCATTGTGGACACGTAATGGAGAAAAATAAATCTTAGGACGGTTTGAAAAAATTGAAAACTCAAAATGTGAGCACGGTACGGAAGGATTGTGAGAAAGAGAAGCACCAAAGTCAAGGCGTTTGCATGTGGCAAGATTGGCACCGATGCTTCAGAGCTCTCCTACATTATAGATTGTAAAAATAAAAATTATGGTGAAGAGGGTTTTTTTATTTAACCCTCCTCCGATGTGTTTCCCCAAATGCACAAGTGTAAGATATATCTAAAAGAACCATATTATTTTTAATTAAAAAAATATCGTGGTGCTTTTCTTAAGACACCCTGGGACGTTTCTTTACAGATACCGCACCGATGCTGTGTTTTTACTATAGCACCGCTATTTTTTTAGAATTTAAAAACCACCTAGCGATGCTCTTTAGAAGATGCCCATGGGAATTTTGTTAAGCGTACCGCACAGGGGCTTCATTGGAAAATAGTATCGCATTTCTCTGAAATTTAAAACTATAGCAGTGCTCCTTACTAATATGCACCATGAAATTTTACTATGTGAAGGGAACTGATGCTACCGACTAATCAAGCACCGATGTGCTATGTCATTTAGCGCACCATGTCTTTTTTGTTTTATAAAAATAAATTTTGGACGGTGCACCATGTTATTTCAGCACTGGTGTTTGTATGGATAATAAAGCACTAGTGCGTTTGGATATTTTAGACACAATATTCAAAAAACATCAGCTAAAACATCTACCCACTCACCTCTGTTAGTGACCTCTGCTACGAACAGATTTTTGGGCTATTTTTATAGGGGCTTCCACAAAAACCTTCTCTAGAAGGTATTTTCCTTGTGGTGGTTGGTTCCAAGGAAGGGATAATAATGGATCCAAAAAATATTGAAGCTATCATGGAGTCGCTAGCTCCAAGGAATGTGTATGAATTCAAATCATTCATTGGACTAGTAGGTTATTATAGGCATTTCATCAAGAAATTTTTCAAGGTTGGCTATCCTATCACATCTTTGCGGAAGAAAGGAAAGAAGTTGGAATGGACTACTAAGTGTGCAACTAACTTTGATCAATTGAAGCATTTGCTTACCAATGCTCTTGTTTTGAAGATTGTAGATCCTGATAAGGAGGTTATGGTTTGTATAGATGCATGTAGGAAAGACTTGGTGGAGTCTTGATGTAGGAAGGGAAGGCGGTTTGCCATGAATCATGAAAGTTGAATGAGTATGAGAAAAATTATGTGACTCATGATACTGAGTTGGTAGCTATAATTAATGCCTTGAAGATTTGGAGGCATTATATCCTTGGAAGGAGGTTTGTTTTGATGATTGATCACAGTGGACTGAGGTATTTTTTTGAATAAATCAATCTGAATATAAGGCAATCTAGATGGTTGGCTACTCTCAATGAGTTTGTTTTCGAGATCAGGTACATCAAAGGAAATGAGAACAGGGTTGCAGATGCTCTCAGTATATGTGAATCATATTTTGTTTGTGAGCTCTTATGGGACAAATTTACAAGAGAAAATATTATAGGTGGGGCAACATGATGAGAAGTATCAACATCTGAAGCAGAGATTGAAACAACAGGGTGAGGGCAATCAAGATGAGGAGTATCACCTCACCGCAGATGGCTTGGTCATATTCAAGAGTAGGATTTATGTTCCATATAAAAATGAGTTGAAGAAGCTTATTTTGGGAGAGTTTCATGTCAAGCCATATTTAGGCCACCCAAGATACCAAAAGACTTTGACAACTCTTAATAACTTCTACTATTGGCTGAATCTGAAGAAAGAGGTGGATGATTTTGTTGCCAAGTGTTTATACTATCAACAGGTGAAATCTGAATGCAAGTATCCAATTGGTTGGTTAAAACTTATTTTTATTCCAGAATGGAAATGGGAGGCCATTTCCTTGGACTTCATTAAAGGGTTTCCTAGAACATCAAGGAAACATGATTCCATCATGGTTGTGATTGACAGGTTGGGCAAGGTACCTCACTTCATTGTGGTAAAGTATACTAATTAAGATAGTGAAGTGGCTCAGATCTTCATCAGGGAGATAGTGAGGTTGCATGGAGTTCCCAAGAATATTATATCAGAGAAAGATGCCAAGTTTTGCAAGGAATTGTTTGTAGGCTTAGGGAGAGAGCTAATTTTCAGTACAACCTATCATCCAAAGATAGACGGATAAACAAAGAGAATTAACAGGATTCTTGAGGATATGTTGAGGTTATATGTCATGCATCAACAAAGGAAGTGCAAGGAGTATCTTCCAATGGCAGAGTTTTCTAATAATACCGAGTATCAAGAATCCTTGAAGATGAGTCCATTCTAGGCTCTCTATGGGCAGAGTTGTAATACTCCTATCATCTAGAGTGATCTAGTAAACGTGATGTTTATTAGACCAGATATGTTAGTAGAGATGGAGTAGGAGATGTAAGTTACTGAAAGGAATTTGAAGGCATCATAGGAAAAACAAAAGAGTTATGTGGATCAACGTAGAGCATTCAAGGAGTTTCAGGTTGGGGAGAATGTGTACTTGTGCATCAAGCCCAAGAAGAGCTCCTTGAGGATTGGGTCATGTGCCAAGATGGAACCTCGGTGTTGTGGGCCTTTTGAGATCCTTGAGAGGATTGAACCAGTGGGTTGCAGACTTGCTCTGCCTCCATTAATGAAATTCCATAACATTTTCCATGTTTCATTGCTTAAGAGATATGTACAGGTGTTGATCATGTGATTGATGGGTCTATATTGTAGGTGGAACCACAAGGAGAGTTCCAGCCAAATCCACAATGCATACTGTAGTGGAAACAACTCATGCTCTAGAACTGAGAAATAGAACAAGTTAAAGTGCAGTGGAAACTTTGGGCCTAATGAAGCTACATGGGAGATGGTTTATCATATGTCAGCATTATATCCTTCTTTATTTGTTGGTTGAAGAAAATGAGTTTTTGGTGTATATATATTTATGTGTGTGTGTGTTTCATTGTAAACAATGCATCGAGTTGTGTTTATAAAGCTCTAATAAGCAATATCTTTATCATTTTTTCAACAGTATATCATTGTAAATATCGCAACAAGTTGTATTATAAAGCTCCAATAAGCAGTGTGTTTTATTTTCACTAGTTATGGCTAGTCATAAGTGTCATTGAACACCTAGGACAACGTTCTCCCAAGGGGGAGGGATTTGTAACAACCCCTGGTTTATTTTCCATGTAAATGGAAGGACATTATAAAGGAAAAAATAAGGTTTATAGCAACCCCTAGTTTATTTTCCATGTAAATGGAAGGACATTATAAAGGAATAAATAAGACCAAGGTCACGGGACACGTATTCCAAGCTCAATGGAGGGAAAAACATTAAAGTGGCCATCACTTGTGGTTAATTAATGTCTATGGAAATTGACATTGGCATTGGAAAAAGGAAAGGGGCAATAAATGACAATTAATTAAAGAAATATAGGAAAAATAGGATAAAAAGAAGATGAAGGGACAAGAATATCCATGCAAGGGAAATTAAAGAGAAAATAAAGGAAAATGAAAGAAATGAGGAAAGGGAAAGGAAGAGACACCATACATCAATGATAAAAAGGCATCTAAGAAACAATTGACAACTTTTGATCAGTTTTTAGTTTTTGACAATTTTAGTTTTGCTAAGGAAGAAATCGAACTCCAAGGGGAGAGAGAGAGAGAGAGAGAATTTGGGCACAAGCGAACAAGCAAGCAAATGACAAGTAAAGGAAAGTAAGGGAGCGCAAGGAGAATATCGGAAGAGCAACTACAACAAAAATATTGTCTAGGTAATAGGTTGCATGTGTGATTCTCCTTGTTGGGATTTGAATGCATGGTGCATGCATTTGGTTTACATGATTACCTTGTTGTCATTGGCATGGGATTTCCCTAGATTGACATTGGTAACAACCTTGCCTTTGCGATTTCCCAGATAGCCATGGTGTGTTGGGATTCATTCTTGGTTGAGCTTTGGATTGTTGGAAGATTTTGGATTCGGATGAGGTAGTCTCAGGAGAATACCAAGGGTTGGGGGTGGAGATGGTTTTCTCCAAGAAGCCTTTGACAGGTGGGTGGAGACAGGAAAATTCCTTTGGGTATGGTGAAGAAATTCTAAGGCATCCAAGCTTGTGTTAGTTATGTGATCTTTCGACCAATTTAAGTGATATCATTGTAGCTTGAGGGTGGAGGTGGTTTAACCTTTGGAGCCATTGTTTGGTTTTATTTGGTTTATCCCATGGGATCCCACATTCATGCTTGGAATATGGCATGGGGGTGATTGGTTGAAAGAAATATTTGGTTTAGCCCAAACTATGGTCGGGTGGTACATGGAAGTCCCTAACTTGGTTGAAGAAATTCTAAGGCATCCAAGCTTGTGTTAGTTATGTGATCTTTCGACCAATTTAAGTGATATCATTGTAGCTTGAGGGTGGAGGTGGTTTAACCTTTGGAGCCATTGTTTGGTTTTATTTGGTTTATCCCATGGGATCCCACATTCATGCTTGGAATATGGCATGGGGGTGATTGGTTGAAAGAAATATTTGGTTTAGCCCAAACTATGGTCGGGTGGTACATGGAAGTCCCTAACTTGGTTGACTTTATGCATATGTTATTATGTATTATTTCTTATTCATATCAATGAGCACATGTATTGGTTATTGTGTTGATTTTATGAATGGTTTTTCATATCATTTTGGTTAAATGTTGGTTATAGGCATGGTTAAATGATGTGCTCTTGTCATGGATCTTTTTCATGGTTCGATAAGTTACTGAATGTTTATATGAATGTATGAACTAACAAATGTTTGATGCAACTAACTTGAGAGGGCATTGAGCCTTCTTGATCATTCTATGGTGAAACTAATGAGACAATGACCAGATATGCATTCATGACCTCTAGTTACTATGCTTACCATATTTTTGTCTAATTTTTTATCATGTTTTTAGCATGTTTGGGTAAGATCTAAGCCCTAATATAGATTATGTAGACTTGTGATTATCTTAGACTTTATTCTGGAAAGTTCTAGGCAATGGTTTATAGGCTAGCCCTGTAATTCAGGCACTGAATCCATGGTTGCAAGCACAAAACTGAGGATTTTTTTTTGTATCCATATCGAGGATGGCTTGTACATGTGACTAGAGCCTTTTGGCTACATGGACAACTAAGCGTGCATGTGACTGGGCTATAAAGTTAGGTAAAAATAAAATTCCATCTCAGGGAAGGATCATAAATGGGTGTTGTCTAACATCTAGGTGATCAAATTTCCCTAGGACGTTGTAGTAAAGTTTCAGGACATTAGGCTCCACTTCCATAACCGGAACTTGGTTGTTGGGTCATGCATAGTAACTCTCAGCTCATGTTTACCCTAGAGAGCTTGTAAATGTGGGTAAATGTGGGGTGGGGTATAACAACAATGTAGGTTTACGAAGGAAGTTATAAGGCAAACGAGGATCTTCCAACAATAAAACAACCCTACTACCCAAGTCTAAGGCATGAAACTATCATGAGGAAGGTTTCAAATAGCAACGAGGTCATTTGAGGGATATAATTTTGGTTGCGTAATTCCTTAAGACCCTGGTTTGAGGAAACTTCTCTCTTGGAAGTGATTTTTGGTGGTTAAACAAGTTTATCCAAGGCAATGAAGATTCCCTAGAGCCATATATAAGGTGGTGAGGGCCCTAAAGGCCATTTTTCTATAATTAGTGTGGTCATCTCGAGTTATTTTGGGAGCAAGGAACTCATGTTGTGATTACAGACCTTGTTTGAGGACTGTTTAGGGTAGTGACTAATCTCTAAGGCCACATTCATATGCATCTTGTGGCAGCAAAGTGAAGTCGGGGTTTGAAAGTTAGCCTGAGCAAGAAATGTTCATTCTAGGAAAACAATAAGGCCTATTAGGGATCTTTGATGATAACAAGGTAGTAAGGCAGTGAATTTGTGGAGGTAAAGTGTGCAGTAACAGGAAGAATTTGTAAGTTGGTTAGTTATGTTTCTAATAGGGTAATTAGTGTTGCTATTTTTACTAAATTATTGGGTGTTGTACAATAGACTCTGCTGGTGTAACAACTCTAGAAGTGAATATGTCGAAGTTGTAATTTGATGTGTATTGTTGGTATTATTGAAAATCACCTACATATTTACATTTTTGAGTTTTCAATGTCATCTTTGTTGAATTGAAAAAGGATAATGTGATACTAGAAAAAATAATTGTCATATGTTATTTAACCCGAAGGGTAAATTCTCCTAAGGATTATTAAAATTTAAAGGCTTGAGGAAATCCATTATGGAATGCAAGAGTACCAACTTAGATTCATCTTAAATCTGAACTTGATCCCTCTTAGCACTTGCTAGATTTGGATTTAAGATGGACCTAGGTTGGTTTTTAGTCTGTAAATTGCAAGGGAAAAAAATTGCCAAACACATGAAAATAAAGTAGCAAACTACTTTGGGGATTAAGCCATGGCCAATTGCTAAAGTAATTTTTCTTTCATAGGAGAAGTGAAATGTTAAAGTCTCTGTCACCATGTTAGGTATTTGTAGTGCATTAATGCAACATATATTTTCTATAGATCAATCAAAGGTGTTACGAAAACTGACAAAAAAATATTTACTCAAAGAAAATTTAATAAAAAATACAAAAAAGTGACACAAAAATGGCTAAATGAAGCAACTTGTGGCAACAAAGTGAATCTGAGGTTGGAAAGGTAGTCTAAGCAAGCAACGTTCATTCTAGGACAACAATAAGGCCTATTAGGGCTCTTTGATGATAACCGGGTAGCAAGGCAGTGAATTTATGGAGGCAATGTACAGTACATGAAGAACTTGTGAATTGGTTAGTTATGTTGCTAATAAGGTAATTAGTGTTGTTATTGTTACTAAATTATTGGGTGTTGTAAAATAGACTCTACTGGTGTAACAACTCTAGAAGTGAATCTGTGGAAGTTGTAATTTGATGTGTATTGTTGGTATTATTGAAAATCATCTACTTGTTTACATTGTTGTGTTTTCAATGTCATCTTTATTGAATTGAAAAAGGATAATGTGATACTGGAACAAAATTTGTCATATGTTCTTTAACCCTAAGGGTAAATTATCCTAAGGATTAGTACGATTTAAAGGCTTGAGGAAATCCATTATGGAATGCATGAGTACCAACTTAGATTCATCTTAACTTCGAACTTGATCCCTCTCAGCACTTGATAGATTTGGATTTAAGAAGGACCTAGGTTGGTTTTTAGCCAGTCATTTGCAAGGACAAAAAATTGCCAAACACATGAAAATAAAGTAGCAATTTTTGGGGATTAAGCCATGGCCAATTGATAGAGTAATTGTTCTTTCATGGGAAGTGAAATTTTCAAGTCTCTCTCACCATGTTAGGTATTTGTAGTGAATTAATGCACCATATATTTGCCACAAATCAATCCAAGGTGTTATGAAGATTGATAAAAAAAAAATTTTACTCAAAGAAAAATTAATTGAAAAGACAAAAACATGATACGAAAATGGCTAATTGAAGCAGCTTGTGGCAACAGAGTGAAGCCAGGGTTGGAAAGGCAGTCTGAGCAAGCAACGTTCATTCTAGGATAATAATAAGGCCTATTAGGGCTCTTTGATGATAACAGGGTAGCAAGGCAATGAATTTGTGGAGGCAAAGTGTGCAGTAACAAGAAGAACTTTTGAGTTGGTTAGTTATGTTGCTAATAGGGTTATTAGTGTGGTTATTGTTACTAAATTATTGGGTGTTGTACAATAGACTTTGCAGGGGTAACAACTCTAGAAGTGAATCTGTGGAAGTTGTAATTTGATGTGTTTTGTTGGTATTATTGAAAATCATCTACTTGTTTACATTGTTGTGTTTTCAATGTTATCTCTGTTGAATTGAAAAAGGATAATGTGATACTCAAACAAAATTTTTCATATGGTCTTTAACCCTAAGGGTAAATTCTCCTAAGGATTATTACAATTTAAAGGATTGAGGAAATCCATTATGGAATGCAAGAGTACCAACTTAGATTCATCTTAACTCCAAACTTGATCCCTGTTTGGGCTTAAAAATGTCATACAAATATCACTCATTACCATACATTTTTCACCTATGCTTCCATTATATCACTCATTATTCACCACCATGTCACTTCATTTTCCCTATTGTTCACCATTAATGGGTCTCATTTATATCTTCCAAATATTATTTAATTTTAAGCATTTTTAAGAGAAATTCTTGATTAAATATTAGAAAATAATATATTTTACTTCATATATGGAAAGTGGATTGTTTTTGTGACATGTGTAGGTGCCAAGGAAGCTTCTAAGACACCTTTATGTGTCCTTGAATGATCAAATTCGAATTTGATAAGATAAACCTCATGGAGAAGATCAAGGACAAAAGGGGGTTATGTGTCTAGATGGTTGAGAGATGTATGGAACTAAAGAGAGATTAGTGGATCATCATTATGAGTTTGCTACTCATCCTATTGTATAAATAGGAGTACAATCTCCTCCATTTGTAAGTTTTTGTAATCTTAGAATTTTGGAGTATGTAATCTTAGAAGCTTAGAGTTGTAATATTAGAGTTGGTTTGTAATGGAGATTTTGAAATAAAGAATCATACTTTGATTTTGCCTCTACATCTGAGTCTCCTTTGAAGTGGTGTGCTTGTGGAGTTATGGAGGGCCCCATGGCCTCACTTGCATACTTATTTTAGGTATAATTTAATTTATGTTTTTATTTCATTTTAGCTTTCAAGTTTTTGTTAAATATTCTAATATTGGAAGAGTCTTATTTGAAAGTGTTCTTTTAATAGAACCGTAAGATCTCAGACAATTATTAGATTTAGATTTGTTTCATTTTAGCTTTTAAAGTTTTTATTAGATGTTCTAATATTGGAGGAGATCCTAAAATTCAGATGTTCTTGTAAGAGAACCTTAGGATCTCGATGAATGTTAGATCTAGGTTTGTTTAGTTGTTGGAAGAGATCTTGTTGAATGTGTTCTTGTAAAAGAACCAAAAGATCTCGAACAAATTAGAAATATTTCTAGACCTATAGGTGGCACTTCTAAGTTTACCTTCTTGGGTTGACATTAAATGAACTCTAATTGACATTATCAATTGGAACCAAACAATCCTTCTTAGAGCTTGCTAGATTTGGATTTAAGATGGACCTAGGTTGGTTTAAGTCAGTAAATTGCAAGGACAAAAAATTGCCAAACACATGAAAATAAAGTAGCAATTTACTTTGGGGATTAAGCCATGGCCAATTGATGAAGTAATTGTTCTTTCATGGGAGAAGTGAAATGTTCAAGTCTCTCTCACCATGTTAGGTATTTGTAATGCATTAATGCAACATAGATTTGCCACAAATCAATCAAAGGTGTTACGAAGACTAATAAAAAAATTATTTACTCAATGAAAAATTAATAGAAATGATAAAAACGTGATACGAAAATGGCTAAATGAAGCATAAATGTTCAATAAACTTTAATAAGTCATCACAAATATGAAAACAGGAGACAATAAAAGAACAATCATCGATTTTCCCCAAATTTGAACTAAACACAACAAAATACATTATATAATGATGCTTAACCCAAAAATATGTGGTACAATGATACTTAAGAAGCGAGTCACCAATAATCAAAGCTCAATTTTTCGCACAAAATGTTTCTCAGGGAGTTTGTGTAAGAAAGAAAACACAGGGAGATTTTTTTTCCAAGGAAAAATTCGTAATTTTATTAATGAAAATAAAATACATGTTGCATGTGCTTGTAATTGTCAAAGAAAGGCTAGTAAGTTACATCATAGAACCTTTAATACATGGGAGAAATCAAACTTTTCTCCCTTCCTTCTTTTCGAACTTATGCTAAGGACCTTGTGTTGGCGTGGCGGAAATAAGGGCGAGCTGATTTTCTATTGTAATTACTCCATTGTCATTATCCAAATCTGAAGTACTTGAGTTGTGTTATCTTTTGTGTCCTCCACTTTCTGGTGCCCCATGGTCCATTGTCGTCTGAGCCGTGGTGGTGATTTCAAAAGGCTCTTGCATCTCTTGTTCTTGTGTCTCAAGTTTGGTTGTTGTCTGGTTGTTTTCATTTGGGATGGGTGCATTCTCTTCTTCTTTCATCTCCTGTTTTGGTTCTTCTGATGGAAATTTCTAGCCTTTGGTTGTTTTCCCTGTCTTTTTCTTTTTTCTGTTGTCTCTTTTTTCTTCTGGGCATGTGTTTTGCAAATGCCCGGTGTCCTGCATATTCTGCATCTGAATGCAGTGTTTTCATAATTGAGATGTTGCGTTCATTTTTTTTGTTTGTGATTCAGTTGGATGCTTTCTAGAATCCCTTTGCTGAGGTCCACCTCCACACAAATACATGCAAAGGTGAAGATTCTCTCCTCAAAGCATTGGGTGTGATTTTTTATGTATCTCCCAATGATGTTGCCTATGCCTGCTAGAACAACTTCATTCCATAAATGAAGTGGGAGGTTGTATAGCCAGACCCAGACTGACATTCTAGTGACCTCCATAGTATTTGCATCAAAATCTGGAAACCATGGTGTGGTGAATAGCCCGGTGGATCCCCAAAACCACGGTCCAACCCTAAGAATGTTGTCTCTGGCCTCCGAGGATAGGAACTTGACAATGAAAAATCCCTTTGAACAGAGATGGATTTCACAATCCATAGTCCAGTTGGTGAAAATCCAATGAAAGAGCTCCATTGGTTTGGGCCAGAAGCAATTAAATCTGCAGATTAGTGCTTGAAATTCAAAATTGGATTGATGTTCATCAATCTCTGGAATATCTATTTGCAGTTCTGGCACATGATTAAGTTGTTCCACAATGTACGGTTTGGGGTCATTCACTGCTAGTGTTGTTGGAGATGTTGTTTTGTTTTTCCACTGTAATATGTTCCTGTAAGATGGACCTTTTGGGTAGTCATTTTTGGATGTGCTGGGTCCCCTGGGCCCCTGAGATTTGTTCTACACAGCTGATCCACCTCTCAGTCGCAGATTTAGATAAATGGTGGATGCAGGGCATATGGAGTATTCTTTGACTGTGCTCGTATCTTGTAAGGATCTCCCACAATATATTAGGAACTACATATGGCATGGATATCCAGAGGATATCCTGATGTATTGCTTTAGGTCTGTAACCCCATCAGTATCCTGTATCCAAATTAATAAACTATTCCCCACAGGGGGTTTTATAAAAATCTGAAATATATTTGAGCTTACCCATTTCTCCTTTGCAGTGACGCTAATGTCAACCCCTAGTTGTTTTTGTTCTATATGCGGAGGTAGGGGCCAAAAGGAGTTTGGTTCCAAAGTACGACAACAAGCGAGGTTTGTAGATAGGCCAGTGCACACCGGAAAATAACATTGAGCATCGTGCATGCATCCTCCAAAATGTCGCGGAGTGGGCACTGAGTTAGGTGGGAAGCAGAGTTTCTTGTCTCGTCTGGTATCCGCCAACTGCAGAAATCTGTCCTTGCCACCATGCCACAGAACACGAGCTCTGGTGCGGAATCCATGCACAAAAAGTGGACGCGGGTGAGGTGTTGTAGGCGCAATCCATGGCTTCCGGTCAAGCCAGTCGATGGGGTCTCGAGGGTCAGCCGCCGTGGGGTGTGAGAAGCCCCAAGTATGTGCTTTCTTCCCCACAGTCTCAATGTCGTTGAAGGGGTGTGTGCAGGTCCGTCTCCTGACAAAAACGTCGCCATGAGAGGCAGCGGAAGAACGAACACAAAACCCAAACCAGGAAACCCTATGTCTTCCATTTGCTGCCATCGCTCCAAATTTATCAAAATGCTAATCAAAACACAGGGAGATAATGATTAATGACTCAAAATTTACAAAAAAGTAGAACATAGAATTTTACATTTTCAAATTCTAATTTTTTCACTAGATGTTTGTATAAGAAAACATTGCACAAATAAAAATAAAAATAAAAAAATATAACACACAATTCATTATTCTCTTCAAAAAACGAAAAAATAGAACACATAATTCAACATCTTCAAAAGAAACTTAAATAAAAATATAGAATTTGCCAATTTCATTATAAACCACACTAACGAATAATTCCTTTAAAGCTCCTAGAAGTAGAAAATGGTGAGGGCAAAATTCAACAATTGCATGCAAATATCATTAGAAAGATAAAATTAAGGGGAATTAACTCTCAAGATCAAGATCACTGTAACACTTTATGAATTTTGCATTTGTATAAAATGAACAAATCATTTCATAGTTACTCATCGAGATGGACCATTTTGTTGTGAAATTCGCTAGTGTAAACCATAATGCACCAATCACTGCCTATGTGACCTTTCATGAATTGCATACCAACCCATCCTCTTTGGCACTGTACTATGATATTGAAACAAAATAAAGGAACCTCCTTATGATTACAAATTTTGTTTCAAGGCTATATAGACACGTTCAATTTGATATGCAAAAACACCATTAGATTTTTTGATGAGCCTAATTAATTATCAAAGAAGAGGAAAGTCCACATTGCTAAGTAAATATTTTGAGGGAGATGTGGGGAGGAACCTACTCTTGTCCAGACGCAAAAGGAAGAGTGTTGACTGAGTCGATTATGCAATTGTGCCTGACTCAAGAAGAAGATGGTTATGCACAATGAGTGTGGATATATGAGAAGTATGCTTCCCAATCTTGGCAGAATAAGGTTGCACTAACACATTGCTCGTATGTATTCATTGTTCATTTGATTAATAACTAAAAATTATTGCACATTTTTTTTTGTTTTTTGTTTGCTAGGTTATGTGAGCCCTAAAAGGACTGACACAGCTAACTTGTGGCTTGAGTAGCTACGATCAAGGGGCATCTAAGCCATCAAAATCACCCTGGAATTGCACTTGACCTAGGCCACACCAATGCTTAATATCATTAAATTTTTACTCATTGAATTTCGAACAAATAGCCTTTACTTCACATAGTACCCTAACATAATACTCACACCCTCTCACAATTTGCTCTACATCTCATAAACATGTGCACAATTAATATAGTAAAATATGCAATAAAACTCTAAAAATCTAAAATTATTAAGTAATTAAAATTTTAAAAATAAATATTTTATCTTATTAAATAATACAAATATTCTTTATAAAAATAAATATTTTATTTTATTAAATAATACATATAAAAATAAATATTAAAAATAATAATCAAGGACTTGAAAGTCAAAAGTTACCTATTGAGATCAAACCATAAATTAATAGCTAGAACCACCTTGGTAGTACAAATAAAGGTAACTATCAACAATCACAGTACAAGTCAATTGTCAATGCAGTGTGTAGCGCATATATGAGTGGAGTTGTCTTTTGATCTACGAATCGGGAGCTGATTTGACAGCTCTCGATCACAGAAATCCGGCGACCCCCCCTCCCTCCGGCACCATGTGGACCCGCGCGACCGAACGGCGATGGAGAACAAAAACAAACAGGACAACGCAGTTAGTGGGCCCCACCAGCTCCGCCACTCCTCCCGCGAGCGCCCCTCCTCCACCACCCGCCGCTCCTCCCCCACCCGCCACCCCCACGACCCCCGGCCACCTACCCGAATTTAATGCTGCGGGTTTTTTGAATTTGAAATTCAAATAGTTCTCGGTGCTGGAAACCCCGTCATTTGCCAAGCAGCTCCGCGACAAGCATTAGCTTTGAGGTCCAGCATTCCAGCGTTCTTAGGTTTCCTTGCTACTCGCTCTGAATCAGCTCAACGCAGTCGTGGTAAATTCCAGCGTTCCAGCGTTCATAGGTTCCTTCCTACCACTCATTTTTCCTGTTCCATGTTTGGATTCTGTTCTTCTTTTGGGATCGGCACTAGGTTTCCTGGGTCCTTGATAGACAATTTTGAGAAATGTAAGTTCAAACTACCAGAGGATTGTGAACCATGGGGAAATCAATATAATTTATATCTGTTTTGGAAAATATCTTTCATTTAAATTAGTTTTTGTTTTATAGTATGAAGCTTGATATGCCAAATATAATCTACGCAGTGTATTATGCACCTCCCCCCATGGAGGAAATATGGGTACATGCGCTCCATGTGATTGGGTTCCTAGAAGAGAACAGCAACCTGCGACTCTTTACATGGTAGCTATGATAGCAATATCACAAGCCCGGAGTCCTCCTCCATTACAAAGTCGAGGGGAATCGACAAGAATGCTTGGAATACTGTTAATACTGCAGGCCATGGTGATTTTGCAGAGGAATACCTGAATTGGGGTTCTCCCGTAGCAGTAGTAACACGCAAACCATCAACAGGACAATGTATTATAAACCCTAAGGACATTTGAAAAGCTCTTCCACCTTTCTCATTATTTTAATTTTAGTACACAGGCCAAATTAAATCGAAATGCTCTCAGGGTTCACAATTCACTGCCTAGATTATATTTGTCATATTTAAAATCTGAAGGCAATTTTCATACTACAAAACAATAAAAAATTTATTTGCTTATTGGCTTTCAAGTCCAATATACAGGGCCAACAAATTTTCTAGCCTTGGATCAAACACCGGTTGAACTGCACAAGGCAGGCTACCCATGTGCTTTCATATTAGTTATTAGAGTTTTATGTTGGTCATTCCACTTCATTTTAGTCACATGGGTTTTATGTTAAGCTGTACTTGGCAGGACATATATTGCCACAACTTATGTTACATTAAGTTATAGAGGAATTTATTTATATATGGCAACAAGAATCTTGCTAAGGTAGAGTTGCCAAAATAAATCCACAACTGTTAATAGGAATTTGGTTAGGTGGGGGTTATTAAGATAAATTTGCAAGTGGCAATAGTAACCTTGCTAGATAGTGAAATGTTAAAGACCACATATGCACATGGAGCCACCTGTTGGACATGCAAAGATAAAAGGCCCAAGTGGGGTAGCAAAAACATAAATAAGCTCTTATGTATCAAAAGAGCATGCTTTTGGAACTATTTTTTGTAGGTGGTGTTTGTTTAAATTAGCACTCAAAAAACAGAAAAAACAAAACCCTAACTACCAGGAAACTGAACAGCTTAGACACTTCTCAAAATAGTAGAATATGAATACTAGATATGCAGGCATAGGCTAACCAAAAACACTAACAGCAATTACAAATCTGAACTATTAATCACATCTACTCCTATTAACTTAGAAAAAAGAATTACAATGCAATAGCTCAAACCAATAAACCAGAAGATAAATAGATAATAAAATAAAATGATAGCAAGGCAAGATGAAATGATATATACCCATGTATTATGCAATAAGGTAATAGAGAAAAGCCAAGGAAAAATTTTGGTATGCATATAAATTTTTTTTCCTGTAGGCGCTGGAAAATGATTTTCTAGCGCCTATAGGAAAAAAAAATTGTATGCATAGCAAATATCCACTTACCAAATGTTTCTTCCTATTTCATACTACCTCTATACTATCTATAGTATTCCTTTTGACCATTGAGGAACATCTGTCCCAATTGTCTTCCTTGTTATAGGCATATAAATTGTTTTTCCTATAGGCGCTGGAAAATCATTTTCCAGCACCCACAGGAAAAAAAAATTGTATGCATAGAAAATATCCACTTACCAAATGTGTCTTCCTATTTCATACTACCTCTGTACTATGTATAGTCTTCCTTTTGACCATTGAGAAACATCTGTCCCAATAGTCTTCCTTGTTATAGGCATATAAAAAAAATTTCAGGCGCCTACGGGGAAAAAAAGTATATGCCTATAACAAGGAAGACTAACAGTCTTCCTCGATAATCCAAGAAGACTATACATAGTATAGAGTAGTATCAAATAGGAAAGGACACATTTGAACAAAGTGGATATTTACTATTTAAGTGGATATTTGCTATGCATACAATTTTTTTTTCCTGTAGGCGCTGGAAAAATGATTTTCTAGCGCCTATAGGAAAAAAAAATTGTATGCATAGCAAATATCCACTTACCAAATGTTTCTTCCTATTTCATACTACCTCTATACTATCTATAGTATTCCTTTTGACCATTGAGGAACATCTGTCCCAATTGTCTTCCTTGTTATAGGCATATAAATTGTTTTTCCTATAGGCGCTGGAAAATCATTTTCCAGCACCCACAGGAAAAAAAAATTGTATGCATAGAAAATATCCACTTACCAAATGTGTCTTCCTATTTCATACTACCTCTGTACTATGTATAGTCTTCCTTTTGACCATTGAGAAACATCTGTCCCAATAGTCTTCCTTGTTAAAAAAATTTATATGCCTATGACAAGGAAGACTATTGGGACAGATGTTTCTCAATGGTCAAAAGGAAGACTATACATAGTATAGAGGTAGTATGAAATAGGAAGACACATTTGGTAAGTGGATATTTGCTATGCATACAATTTGTTTTTCCTGTGGACGCTGGAAAATGATTTTCTAGCGCCTACAGGAAAAAAAAATTATATGTTTCTTGCTCAAGGATGTTGGTCCAATAATTTAAATTTTTTATGTTTCTCATCCCATTTCTTATAAATCCAAAGAATCTGTACACAACCAACATAAATAAAGGGTGCCTAGTTTTTTTCTAGCATTCAAAAATCTATTACTGTTGCTATTTAGATTGCTGAGATCTTTTGCAGTCAGAAATTGCTGCATAATCTCATAGGACCAGGATCAACACTGGAAAACCAATTCAACCTAGTTCACTTATACTGAGCATAGGGATCATAATTGATATTAGAACCTGTGTGGAATGAACCTTCCATGCACAAAAATTCAGTTTGTTTTATTTGATTGTTGATTGTGCAGAAGCAGAAACAGGGCCTATGTGGAGATGGTCTATCATATTCCTACAGTGTATCATTTCTATCTGCTTATTTTACGTTAATGAGGCCTCCAACAAAATACATGTTAGAGTTTTTATTGAATTGGAAACTTTCTTATTTGAATTATTTGTAAATCATATCCCTCGCTTCTTAGGCCTTGACATCTTCGGTAACATGTAGCGTGCTATAGTGTTTCTCAGCTTGGACAACCAGTTAATTATTCTTTGTTTGCTAGGTTGTGGCTTTCCAGTCTGGACGTGGTCTTGGTTATGTCTGGATAGTGGGTTTGGTGGTATTGTTTGGATTGTGATTTTGTAGAGTTATGTCTTGATATTGTTTTTATATGTTTTCACAATTAAGAATATAATGTTGATGAAAATTATTGGAATCTTGTGTATTTATTTATTTAATAATTTAATTTTTAATTTGATTTTAAATTTAAAGTTAAATTCAAATACATTCTGGTCTACAACTTTTCCTATCATCTGTTACAGCTTTTTTCTTTTGAAGATATGTGAAATGTTCATCTCTCTTCTAACAAAACACACAGAATTCCCGAAGTTCTCATCAACCTCTCATATGTGTTTGATAACATGAATATATGTGTTAAAAAAATGGATATAATTTTAGTAGATCTATTTTTTAGGTCTGTCTGTGGCCTTGTTTTAGTGCTCATTGTAAGAAGGTGCCTCTTGCACATCATGCTGCCTAGGCAACATATGCACAATAGCAGGGGTGGGGGCTGCAAGGTTCCAGGGTCATCATAGGGCTCATTTATTTGTGCAGGAATCAGTTGCAAGGTTCCAGGGCTATCATAAGGCTCATTTATTTTTGCAGGAATCAGTTGAGGCTTACTTCAATGTTGTGGCCTAGAAACTCAGCTAGAAATCAGGAATCTCAAAACCATGATGGGTGTTGAGAGGGCAAGGATTTTTTTAGTATGAGACCTTGGAAGAGGTCTCCTATTTCCCAACTCTCCTTTGTCACACTAGTGGTTGGATAAAACGACATGTCAACTCGATTGCATTGCACTAGAAAACGAAGACTCTGCTGGATATAGTATTGAAAGACAAGCAAGCAGAAATTAATAATGTGTTTTCCTCTTAATTATAAGACATTAAGAGAACACAAGATTTCTTCATGAACAGATTGGATTGCAAAGTTGGTCCATATAAAAAGTCATCTTCAATGTAATTTTGATCCTACCATTGAGGTTGAAGCTCAAAGGACCTAACTATTGTTTTCTCCTGGGATTCTTAACAGTCTGCTAGCTGCTTCTCTGGTTTTGTGTTATGTTTTGTACTGTTAGGATATAACCAGAATGTGTGGGTTTGCTTTTTGAATTTCTGTGTAATGAATAAGTGGGTAAGTCCTCTAGGTGATACCTCCTAAGTGGAATGATGAATCAGCACTGCATGAATGCAAAATGTAATCTGGTTTTGGAATGTTGAATCAGCACTACATGAATGCAAAATATAATCTGGTTTTGATTTCTGTGTAATGAATAAGTGGGTAATCTGGTTTTTTATTTCTATAAATGCATACATGTTTGATATTAATTTATTGTTTTTTTAGGTTGTAGGTTTTTTAAGCGTGGACAATGGTAAAAAAGTGGACATTATGTATCGAAGTTTCCTATCGTCCAAATCCTGGACAAGCAACAGTTAAATATGTGCTTTACAATCCGGCGCGAAATCATGTAGTGCACAGAAACATAGATCTACATGGGAGGAAAACTAATAATGAAGCCTACTATATCACCCTTATTGAGGGCTTAAAAGAGGCAAAAAACAATTTTGTGAATGATATTGCAGTTTACATGAACTCGCAACTCATTTGCAATCAGCTCAAAGGCATCTTTGAAGTTTGAAAAGAAAATTTAAAACCGCTATACACGGAAGCAAGAATGTGGAGCTCTCAGTTTAAGTATTTCAACATACAATGGCTTTCAGACATCCATAGGATGTCCACTGATATACTAGTGGCAGGAATGTCAAGTGTAGATGCAGGTGTCAGAGATGACACCGGATCACGGTTTATTGCAAGTGAAGTCATCAATCATCATCAGGATAACTCTCAAATAAGTGGATGTGTTATTCTTATAATTTTCCTTGGGGCTATGATGGCATGGTTCTTTCACTAGAGAAGAACCGATTGTAATTTTGGATGGTTCGCGATATAATACATGAATCTTTTTTAGGGTATAATTATTTTATGTTGTGTTATTTTGCCATTTTTCTGTTGGGTAAAAATTGTTTTTGTTTTTACTTCCTTGGGATCTAATACATGATAGATTAACATGGATATTTTTCAGAATAGTAAAGGTATCAATCAAAAACAAATTTGACACTCTATAGTAGGTATTCTATATAATCAAACAACTGGGCAAAGCAGCTCAACAATTCTATATAATTAACCCTGTGTTCCATTCAACAATTGTAAATAAATAACTCTAACTGATGTGTTGAACTTGAAGATCTGAGAAGCAAGTCCTACCTCTACCACTACCATTCCTAATCTGATTTGGTTACGAACTTCAAAAACCATGAGAAAAGTCAATTACCACTATCTCTCATGGAAATGGTCATAGATGAATGACTTATGTAACGTAGCTGAATCCCACTTCTTCACCCCTGCGAGCATCACCTGATGCAGTGAGTGCTAAGTGGACTATTCAAAAATCATGAAAAAAGTTAATTACAACTACCTCTCATGGAAATGGATAAGGAATTAAAGTTATAATTACTAAGACAGTGCCTAGCGAGTTGAGTCCCTACATGTGCATTGAAATTATAAGGTAACAATCATATAGTAGATATTTATTTTTATATATGGAACAAATAGTTATGAAAAAATTCAATGGCTCAAATTTTTATACGCAAGAGGTGAAGGTGCAAATGAATTTGATGCATTAAACAGCATCAATACAGAGTGGCTCTAATAGGGCAGCACCTGCTCACTTGTTCATGAAGCTAATCTGCCTGCATAAAGCTACAAAGGCTTAATCTAACCAGACAAACAGTGACTTCCTACCACACTATTCTATTTGAGTTGTTCCACTGTATTCATTCAGGAATGTGGTCTCCATATCAAAAATTTGCTTATCAATGCCTGAAATATGATGAGCGCAGTGTTTCCAGAACAGATTGTAGTTGTTGCTTAAAAGTCACATGGAAATTTGTGGCTAATCAGTCACATAGCCATCCTAGTTAGTTTGCCTCTTAGTCATAATGGTTAATAGAATGCAGTGTCAAATTAATCTTAGAGATTTAATAGTGATTTTATATGTAATGGATAAAACCTAAAGAGGTGTGTTGGTGGCCCCTTTGTCTTTTGCACAATCCATGAACATGAACATGAATATGGATTTCTACAACTCAATGGCTTTGTAGCAGCAGCAACAACTAAAACATCCACAACAACAGCAATTTGCAGATAGACAATGGTCAAGTGGGTGTTGTCTTTATTTTGAGATGAAGACTGACCAAATTTGCGTATGGATCCAATGTATCAGTTGAATAATAAATTACTGCTATTTCTCATGTAGTATATATATGAATAAAGAAAGTGATGTTCTGAATTAACATTCTCCACAATCCAATCTCTGGAAGTAAATGATTGAAGGTTGGAGATAAACTTGTTAGCTCAATCTCTTTATATATTTCATCAGATAATGGAGATAAAATTGTGCCAAACAAGCATTTGAATTCCCAAACCACTTTGATATCTTCAATTAATCTTCTCCACCATCTAATGTTTCATTCTCCTCAAACACATTTCACCAGAGGATGGAGATAAAAATGTTGTAGTGAAATTTGAAATCACAAAACAGTTCGAGGCATTTGCAGAAAACACGCCAATTCTGCTACTGAATGAAAATGTGCCTGTGTATTACAATACTATCAAGCAAATTTACTGTTTTCTAACATAACATTTAAAAGTAAACAAGAAATATCCATTAACTGCATCATCGAATTCTTGATGTTCTCTTTTCATTTATGTATAAAAATGAAGTACATGTACACAATTGCAGCTTATCAGAAGCTGGAATAATTTTAAGGTCTCCTAACCCTAGCTAGGGAAACCAATATAACCCTAACAATAAAGTGCTCCACACTAGGAATCACATGTAACCAAGGCTAGCCACTCCACCATGAATCGGTATGTCGGACAATAAACAAAAAGATGCAGTTTCTATCACAACTTTTTTCTGAAGCCAATTTCTGTGTTGTCTGCAAGTTCTGTGATGTCAGTGACCCAATCATCTTTGGATAGAGGGGGACCCATTGAAGAAATTGTTGTGTCTGTAACATGACAATGATTTTTTCATCAGAGAAGATAATAAGATGACAAGTAATAAATGCATCAGAATACAAAGAAGATCAATTAAAAGTCTCGTCCTAAGCACCTTGACTCATCTGATAAAAATATTTATAATGTGTCTGTGAACATCCTTCATCTGAAATCACATTAATTGGATGCTCCAGCCCTGCAAACATTCCAGCACTACATTAACAACATGAACAACAACCAGTGCTAATCATTAGGAGTGAAGACAATGCAAACAAACATGGAAATTCACCAATTTCTGTGATGTTAGTGGCCCAATCCTATTCTGGTTGAGGGGGGCCCAATGACGAACCAACTATGTTTGTAAGATGACAACACAATTTCCATCAGAGAAAAAAATAACATGTCAAATAATAGATGCATCAGAATACATAGTAGATCAATCAGCAAGCTCATCAAATGTACCTTGACTCATGTGATCAAAAGGTTGATTGTTGGTTTCTGTACATCCTTCATCTATAATCACATTGATCGGATGTTGTGGCTCTGCAAACGTTACAACACTACATTAAGCTAAAAGAAATAGCAAAGACCAAAGACATTGCAACAAACTTGAAAAATCGACAAAGCGATCTAAACATAGCAACAAACTTGGAAGATCATGAATTTGATCTAAACATACTGATATCGTCTCCCTATAGAACTTACTTGGAACAGTAGAGGAAGCATTATTGGAGGGAGGATGACCACGCCTGTTGAGGTGTGGAAACTAAAATGGTTCATCTTCGGATGCAGAGACATTCAAATCAATATTCAAGGTGACCTTCCTTTTCCCTTCTTTTTTTTTTGGACTAAGGAAACTCTTCTTTCTCTTCAAAGATGACTCATAAGCACCCAAATCAACTGTGAAGTCCTGATCCATAATATTAAGATTATTAGCATCATCGAAATTTTGTTTAGCCAGATCAATCAATTGTTTTGTCTTGCTCACAGTGGAAGGAGGATTGTTTCTAATCAGGTCTAGATAACCAAACAACTTCTCTCTCAACACACCAAGTTCTTCAACATTGTCATCTTCAATATTGGTTGGGATAGTATCTGTAGGAAGGTTTGGCGCCTCTGTACTTATCTCAAAAGAGACATTCAACTGATTGGGTGTGGTATGAAGATCCAATAAAGGGTCTAAATCAATCAAGGAGGAATGAAACCAATCTATCTTTATAGCATGCTTGCAAATGCTCCCCCGAATAGACCATGGACAATCGCAAGTGATAAAATTTTTGCGATGAAAAATGATAAGATATTCCTTATCGGCTTTGCTTTGACTCCTTACCCAACAAGCATGAGATATGCTCTCATGAGGCCTGCAATCACTTTCTGGAATTCTTCTAGCCTTTTCCATTGATGATTCAAGCTGAATCTCTTTCTTGTGGTTGTTATAATATCCTTCTTTTTTCAAAATTGCCTTGAATCGATAACATGGCTCAACATTTTTTAGGAGAGTGTAGAATAGCCAATCCATTCTACGAGAGCATTTCTTTCTCTTATCACATAGAAATGTTGACTTCAGGTAACCGTGGTATGATTCCACAACATTATTTGTCTCCTGGTTTGCATGAGGAAAATCTCTGCAGCCTTTAACCCACATGCCTACATGGAAAGACTCAATTAGTAAATATCAGTTGTCCAACATAAATGACAAACATACAACACAATAGGAATATTATGCAAACTTACGAATCTTGTCACTAGTAATCCACGTCTTGTAGAAATAGTCCAAAAACTTCTGCTCAGTTGCATATTTGATGAAAAAAACATTGATTGCATCATCCACTTCATCAGTACAACAATCTTTCATGATATGGCCAAGTTCATTGAACATTTCTTTTGCTTTCTCTGTGCTGCTAACCAATCAATTAACATTCTTGAGCCATGCCCTCCTTACGTGCCAAATACACAAAATCACTTCACATTTCGTGATTCTCCTGCGACATTTAATTCATTTTTAGAAATTCTTAAAATGAATGCAATTCGAAATGTCAAATAATAATATTGATGTTACCTCAAAGCAATGATTTCAGCCATAGCATCATCAACCATGAAGGCGTTGACCCTCCAATCGGGATGAGTCTGAAAACACCTAAGCATGAGGCTCTCCAGCCATACTTGTATATCTTGTGATGTATTACGTGACATCACCACCCAGGCAACTGGTACCCCGCTTTGTTGCTCATCAAATACCGCAAGCATGTACAACTGATACTGTCATTTTAAATGAAATGAAGTTAATTTTAACATAAATGATTTTATTGAAGCAATCATTGGAAAAAAAACTCACCCCATATTTGTTTGTACCGAATGTTGAGTCCATGGATATCAAACTATTGTGGGATAGCTTGACCATAGTTTCCAACATCCATTTTGTTTGTATTCCAGCTATAAAAGGAATGTCCGCGCCATTGGGCTTCTGGAAGAAGAAGAAATCATCCTGGTTTCTTTGATACCAAAGATTCACACTCATTTCATCTTTGCTATGCAACTGATAACTTTCTTTCATTAGACGATTATAAATGTTTACAACGCCTTTTCTGCGTAAGAAGAAATCCCTGTCTCTGGATGTAGCATCTATGTCAAGATATTTCTTTATATGTATTTTACAAACAGAGTCAATTGGAAGTTCAAGAAAATAACAACTTTCTAAATAAGAAATTATGTCCTTCGAAAGTCTTGGGTTTTTCTCAGTAACATCATCACTTAAAGTGCTGTCTTTACCATGACAAGGCCATCCTTGCCCATCTTCGTGATCATACTGATTGTATGTTATTACTGCTATGTTGGGATCTTGAACCATAATCTTTACAATAAAATGGCATTGACATCCCCTCTTTTTGGCAAATGCCTTCCTTCCTTTGCTTTTCCATTCTTCTCTCTTGTCAGCTGAACCATATGAGCAATGATAACTGCAAAATAAATTACAGGAATGTCACCAAATCTGGTAAATATAAAGCATATTTAATATCAACATCTAAACAATGTAGTTCTAAAATACTTAGTATTCATACTGTAAGGCTCCTGCGCTTGGGGGTTTGCTTTGTTTACGCAGGAAGGAACATGGAACATTTGGATTCGATTCCTCTCCTTTTATATAATCAGCAACTCTTTCTTTGGGAATTTTTGCAACATGGTCAATATTCATGTTTTCTTTGTATATTTCAGTCCAAACTAAATCTTTACCAGAAAAAATGACTTTGTCTTTTGTGTCTTGGACCTCAAGAGCCATGATTGACTTCCATTTCTTTTCCATGTTGGATGACTATCTGCAAGAATATGTGAAAAGATATTAGGGAGCTGGAAATGATGACAAGGTGATTTGTACATATACAAGAAATATAGTAATTCCATCTCCATGAAATGATGTAGTGGAAAATGATTTCTAGTACTCCTGTAGGTGCTGGAAAATCAATTTATAGCACCTACTGGAGCACTAGTACTGCTGTAGGTGCTGGGAAATAAATTTCTAAGGTGCTGGAAAATCATTTTCCAAGGAGCTGGAGCACTAGTACTGTTGTAGGTGCTGGGAAATCAATTTCCAAGGTGTTGGAGCACTAGTACTGTTGTAAGTCCCTGAAAATCAATTTCCAAGGTGCTGGAAAATCAATTCTCTTCAGTGGTACATCTTGATTTGAAAACATTTGAAAACCCATGTTATACTTCTCTTTATAGGGAAACTGTTAATTGTGTAGCAAAACTGAGAATTTGTAGCCAATACAGCATACTTTGAAACATCACGGCCTTTTTAAAATTTCATCTGGAAAAAATATTAATATGTTAGTAAAAGATGGATCTAGATTCTAAAATCACATCTGTAATGGAACTACAGGAGGCTTAGCCTCAACCGTTTTAACTTCTGACTGCTGCACCAAATTCCAATGATGTTACATGTACTAAGAAAGAGCCAACATGCAAAGGCCGCTAGCCTTATACATCCTATACAAAATCAGTTGATGAAAATAACACAAAAGACATATAGAGAGGTTATCGATCTGTGAAAGTTCCCATCGTTTTCAGGTCTGTGGTCTTCCTTCCCTCCACCAATATCTGTTCGGAATTTTCATTGCTCAGCCCCCACTAGCTGCCAACCTCCTCTTGTCAATCCAAATACTTTGGCCTTTATCTCAGATGCTTTACTGGTCTCCTGCCAATTTGCAATGTTGAAGACTTGTACTAGGTCAAAGGATAGTAAATGCTCAGAATACAGGGACACTGTACGTTAAATTGTGGAGATATCATGTCTTTGGTAGATTATGTTCAACTATTATATGAATGGAATATGAATAACATGAAATTTATGGTTGAAATTGAACTTTTGAAGGAGAAAGTATTACTGTGATGCAGAAGTAGCAAGATCTATACATGAAAAGGAGGAAAAGAAAGAAATGCATTCAGATAAGTTTATAAGAAGTTATTTCTGTAAATAATTGGAAATACATAGAGTTAAGATTTTGCAGATATCAAGCGCACAAAATGGTATAAAAAATAGAGTTGAATCTGCAGGGATACAAAATTTATATAATAAAGCACAGTAGAAAAAGTATGGAAGATATAAAAAGGGAGTTTAGTTGATTCAAGCCACGTGAAGATTATTTTTAGATCTTCAAGCAAGCAAATATTAAAATCTTTAAATTTAGTTAATGGAAGATGGTACAAGTAGACACATAAAAAGCGTTGCAACTTTCAAGTTATTAGGTCCTCAATTTAATTCAAGTTATATAGACTCAAATTATTATACTTTCAGAACATCTAAATCTACTATGGTTCAAATTTCTCAAGCATCTTTTCAAGGAATAATTAAAAATTTTGTATTCGACTAGAACATTACCCATTTCGTTACCCATATATCACAAGGAATTCATATTCTCATATCGATCACCCTCGAGTGCAAAAAAATCACGAATAATCCTACAAATTTATAAACCCTTTTCCCGTTGATTACGATGGGGAAAACCATAAATCTGTTGATGGTATAAGGTTAGAATCCCAAAACTGAGATTATAACAGTTCATAGGTTAGCTCACCTTCATCACTTTTTCTCCACGTGGTTGGGACCAGTCCTTATGGAGGTCCAAGTCAGGTACAGATGTCTTACACCGCTCCTACGTGCTCCAAACTGCCTTTTGTTTAACACCACCTTAGCAACTACTTTTTGTGAATGTTTTATGCTATTTTTCCTTTTTCATTTCATAGGAAGCCCTGCATACTATGTTTCTGAGGACGGTGTTTGACTGTGTTTCCGAGGACATTTGTTTGACGGTGTTTTCTTTTCCTTTTGTCTGGAAAACTGCAGCAACTCTCATAAGCAGGTAAATATTTATTCTCTAAGGTTTTGATCAAGAATAGTAGATGAATAGTTAATGAATAGTCTGCCTTGCAATGGCTTATGTAGATTAAGTTCCCATCCTTTTCATTGTTCACATGTGTTGTAGAAAGCAGTGGATAATATACTTCCCCATTTCCTCTGGGCGATGATTCATAAATCCCTTTGAAATGAATAGAAATGCACTGTTTCCGCCATAGAGTGAAAATGAACCAGTGAGTGAATGTGGCCACTCTCCTAAATCCAATGATCTTACACGAACAATTAATAGTATAGCGGGAGTTATTCCTTTAATTACTAGTACAGGAATAACAAGTTGTTAATACATAGATAATATACCCCAAAAAGTTTGAACCACTAACCTGTTGTTTTCTTAAAAAATCACATTTAGCAGGATGCCTTAGCAGTGATCATTATGGTTTATACTTGGCTTGGTCAAAGTGGGGTGAAGCAGAAGCTCGTCTCTCCAAGGAATCACTGCTCATGTCCTCTATTTTTGCTTCTAGTTACTGCACCAATAACACAGTGGAACCCATCACGATGCCTGACGATAATGCACCCACTGATCATTTCTTAAAGATATAGAGTTCAGAAGCTAGGAAGGTCTTCAGGAAAGGGTGTAGTAGTAGGAATACTAATAAGAGATGTAACAATTCATGTCATGTGCTTGATCTAAATCATCAAATTAACAGAGGACTAGACTATCAGGTTTTATACTCTAATACTCTAGTCCAGACACCTACATCCTCTGGTTTGGTGTCTTCCTTGTATTGTGCTTCATCCCAACATAGTTGTGATTGGTCCTTGAACCCAGATAATGACCCCCATCACTGTAATTCTGCATCAGCTAAGTGGATTGGAGACTGTAGTGTTAAAACCCTTGATGTACTTTCATGTTCTGCTGATATGACCATGGGCCAGACAGAACGTATGGTCCATGAGGATTCTTCTAGCTCTGCGGAATTAGGCATTTCACGTGTGTATTACACAGGTTTTTCGGATCTTCTTCTAGATTACCCGCATGACAATAACAACAGCAGCAGTATTGGTTCCATGACTCCAGAATTGAGTACAAATTTTCAGCAGCAGTCTGCTTGGCCATGGTCCGAATTAAATCTCGAAGATTCCAAGGATCACTTAAACGATGTCTCCGTCAGTGCTCGTGCATCTGCAGATGGTTGAGCTTTCTTTTCTGTTAAACATCATCCTAGTTTATGCTAGATCCTATACTTTAAGCTCTCGACCTCATTTTTCTTTGTCCAAGAATTAGGTCATAAGTTTTAATCCGATATGAGCTTTCTTTTCTGTTAAACATCATCCTAGTTTATGTTAGATCCTATACTTTAAGCTCTCGACCTAATTTTTCTTTGTCCAAGAATTAGGTTATAAGTTTTAATCCGATATTTTGGGCTCTCATCCTAATTTATCTTATGCCCAACACTTACCTCTCATAAGTTGTATAATCACATGTATCGACAGCTACGGGCTGAAAATGATGTCCCCTGGTTTTTCAAATAGAGAAAAGGATATATCCATGTTGATATTCTATGAATAACAAGAATTTGAATTGATGTATTTGGAATGCTTTTAGTTGTATTTAGAAGCGAAGAAAGCCACTGCTTGCATCAGTAAGATCAATTACAAAAGTTTTGATAGGATCCCTTGACAAAGTTCACATATCCACTTCATGCCTAATAGTTTTTGTTGTTTAGATTTATCTCTACCAATTCTTCTGTAATGTTATAGAGTATGCGTTTCATCTTATTCTTTGATAATGAGAAATAGTCATAGCGAAAACACAATATTAACGAAACACTATATTAATTAAGAAACTGAAAATGATCATTTATCATTATATTCCAGTTAAAGTTCCATAAAACCTGTTGTATCTTTTGAAAGTTTTCGAGAGTCTAAATTTGCTACCTAAAGTTATACAACACATATCACCTGTGTTTCATTTATGGGAAGATGGTATTGGAGACTATAGTGTTAAAACCCTTGATGGGAAAAGTCCATTAAGTAGTATCTAAGATTAAGTTCATCAAAAGTTGTTTAAAAGGTAGTTCATGTCATGGTATTAATTTATTAATATAACTGTGCATATGAGGGCCAGACCCTGATTTGAAAAACTCCCTTATACCATTATAACAAAATTTCTGTTAAAAAAAACACAAGTTCATGCTATAAAATAGAGTAGACGAACGCTTCCTAGATAGGATAGGCTGTTATGTTTCAAATAAATAAATTGTGCACAAACATTACACCTAGGCTCACACGACCAGTAAAACTCCTGGCTATGGCAGTGAATTTTCTTATATGACATAAGGAAAGTAACAGATAGACACATGGCTTATGTAGATTGCAATTGAATTAATGTATTTGATTGAGATAACATGTGAGAATTCTTGGTGATGGTTCCTTTTTTTACCATTTGATAGGAAGAGCTGCATATTGTGTTTCTGAGGGCTTCTCCTTTTGGTCGCCATCTTGTTTGTCTGGGAAACTACAACAGCTCTCATAAGCAGGTGAATATTTATTCTCTAAGGTTTTGGATATGAATACATGGGTGTGATAGGTCTGGTCTAAATGTTTGTAGGTCACATTTTTTAACCTTGATAAAGTTTTGATACCAGTGTTAATGCTTTGCTTTTGTTTAGCTCTTGATAACTTCTATGGTAGATTGTAATTGAATTAATGTATTTGATTGAGATAACATGTGAGAATTCTTGGTGATGGTTCCTTTGTTCACCATTTGATAGGAAGAGCTGCATACTGTGTTTCTGAGGGCATCTCCTTTTGGTCACCATCTTGTTTGTCTGGGAAACTGCAACAACTCTCAGAAGCAGGTGAATATTTATTCTCTAAGGTTTTGGATATCAATACATGAGTGTGACAGGTTTGGTCTAAAAGTTTGTAGGTCACATTTGTTAACCTTGATATTGTTTTGATAGCAGTCTTAATGCTCTGCTTTCTTTAGTTCTTGATAACTTCTATGGTAGATTGCAATTGAATTAATGTATTTGGTTGAGATAACATGTGAGAACGTTGATAGACAGCTTGAAATGCCACCATCCATGCCTTTGAACTATAACCCAGTAGACAACAAACAAAATGGGTTAAATTTGAAAATTTATCACAATGTGATCATCAGTAAAGTGCACTGCTTTTGGAGATAGTAATGATGAAATACATTTTCGAAAATTTTCCTGTAGGCGCTTCCAGCTCCTACAGGAATAGGCGTTGGAAAATCATTTTCCAGCTCCTACAGGAAAAAAATTCCAACATTTTGGAACTTTTAAGTTTTTTATAAATCTGCCATGACTAAGATCTTCCATATAATCATGCTTACTGTAACCACTTCCTCGTTGGGAGGCCTGTAGTAGAAGTCATATAACTCCCTAGAGTGCCCCTTTTGAAAGGAATTTGATATGCATTTGTAAATTGCGAAAACTATCATTGCACTAGTATTTTATAATCAAAACTTACTATTTGGATCAATAACCTATAATTATTCTATAACCATGCTTAGAGCACAATTATATATGCTCACGAGGTGTTTATTTGTTTTAGTTTGTTTGTTTGGAATGTAACATCATCGGGTAGAGTTAATGCACATTATGACTGTCTTGTTGCATTAATTAAACTATATTTCTGATAACTACTCATGTTTTTGTGACAGATGGGCAAGAGTGGGCACCTATATTGTTATGAGCCGGATGGAGCTTGTGCATTTGAAATATATGGTGCTGATGAATTTCCATATTTCAGCGAAGCAGGCTGGTTGCCCATCATTAATTTGTTCAATGGGAATAAAATGAAATATTCTTCTGATTTCGTTGATAATTTCGATGGTAACAATGCGAAGGTTGAGGGGCTATTGTTTCTTGTAACATAGGAAAGCATTGCAAAAGCAACAAACATAGCAGCTAAGGGAGAAAGGTGATTCAAAAGGAAACTAGTACAGGGTGTAAACCTGAATTTCTTCCTAAAAGACAATTGTCATGACCCTTGCTGGAGTGTTGGGGTCCACTCTAGCATTTTAAAACCAGAGTGGGAAAAACCAATGCGGCAGACTCAGCTGTATTTAACATGTGATGGGTGTTTTTCTAAGGTCTTCCTTTATCACATGAGATTTTTGGTACACATGGTCGGTTTCAATAAGATGAATCTCCCTTATTTCTTGCATCAGAGCTTAATAAAAATGGTTGCTTGTGCAAGAAAAAGGAAGATTTTATATCCCCATGATGTCTACCACCATGGCCTCATTCAGATCCTGTACCTTGATGCTTTAAAGAAGCAAGCACAACAGTCAAGTGAGAGGGTAATTCCACAGCCACTTCCTAGAAAACATAGGAAGGAAAGGGCTTTACCTACAGAGGCCGAGAGCAGTCATCAAGCTGCTGCAAAAGCCACTGACAACCCTAACAGGAGGCGTACACGACAGCAAACAAAAGTCGAAGAGAACAACAAAAATGAAACAATTGTAGAAATTCAGCATGCAACAGAATACTGTAAGAGGCCACGAACAAGGCCTACAAACAAATTGAGGTTGGGCTTGAAAGCCAAGTTAAATCCCAAACTGAAGGAACCAATTGTGATTATTGATGAGCTTCCAGTAGAAAGTGAAAAAAAATTTCAAACAGTTTAGAAAAAGCGTAAAAGAGGGAGGAGCACAGTGGCCAAAAACAACCCCCTCAAAATCCTTGCAGAAGCAGCACAATTTGCTGAAATCTGAAAGATGTGAAGATTGGAGTTTTACAAATGCAAATTTCTAGAATTTCATGATTTTCTGGATTGAATTTTTGAAAAAACTTCTCTATATTCTTAGGTAGATCATGAGATTGGATTGGTAGTGAAAAACTACCTAATGTTAACCGATGCCTTCTTTGATTTTGAACACTAGCCATGATTCTAGGTGGTGACTGTCTTGGACTGATTTTGGGAGAATTTCATGGACATTGTCTTTGACTAGATTTATAAGAATGTTTAGGACTACATGATTCACTTGGAAAACCTTGAATATATATATAACCTACTGTTAATGAAGGTGCAGGGCAATGGTAGGAGGATTCTATTTAAAACAAAACAAAAAAGCAGTCCGAACAACTTATTCCACTGTAATTTTAATGAATCACAACCGCAGTGGGAAACAGAAACACTGGCACAGAAGCACTAACAAAACTTAGTATCTAACAACAAAAAAGAAAACAGAAAACTGCACAGAAGCACAGAAAAAAAAAGCTTCATCCTTTCATTAATAAAAAGATTAAGTACAATGTCTTTTTAATTTATCTGACAGTTCTGCTTCTTCCATCTATTTTCTACCCTGTAACATCCCTTTTCCCATTTATCCTATAGATCACCCAAAAAAAACTGCTAATCCTACATCAGCACAATATTTCCATCCTTCACATTTCACAAAATGTCCATTTTACAAAAACTAAAAACTATTTGTGTCTTTCTATTTTCCAATTGTTTTTACCCAGTTCCGTTACTTTCACTCAAAAAAATCTGTTGCTTTCAACCATTGACTGCTGAGCTTGCTTCATTTTTTAAGAGTAGTTAATTGTCCTCCTTTTTCCTTTTGCAAATTTGCTGAAGAAGAACTTTAGTCTTTCTTTTGCTATCCTTCTCTTCTATAGTATATTCGCCATCCAATTATGTTCTCGGTAGATGTGTTGGAAATGAATGTCCTGGAATTTTCAAACTAACAATCTGATGCTTTTCATCTAGTTCCTTAGAATTGGAGGGTCAAAATTGGTGTATTCTTTGACCCAGACTATGATTCTTTTAGCATTCCCAAAGATTTTAACCTTTTTTATCTTAAGCCATTTGGCCTCAAAACACCCCTTTAAGCAATAATTTCTGCTTTATTATTTGAACCCTGTCCTCCCTCTCTCACCAGAAATAAAAATATCTGTCCTGTTCCATATAAATCACTGCACCACATCCACAAGACTTCCTTCTGCTTGCTCCATCAAAGTAGCTGACTGGAAAAGATTACACAGTTCCCTGTATTTTCATGTCCTGCGTCTAGAAACCCTTAGATCTTTTCCAATTTCATTGTAGTGAGTGATGGACCTTATGATATTTTCCCTTACCTTCCCTCACCTTTGGTAAAAAATAAGAGCACTTATGCTCTTCCATATTATCCAGATTATAATGAAGGGAAGATATTTTTTCCTTTTGTTTATGCTAGCTATACCATACCTCAAAACATACACTGAGAGAATGTTGGTTCCCTACCGATCTGTATTTCAGTACTTCCCTACATCCCTCATATACCTCCTTTCTGGCATGTGTGCATGTCAGTGATAAATGGTTGGTGTTCTCAATTTCCCCTTTGAAAATCGGACACATGCATGATCCGTAATATCCTCTTTTTTTAAATTGTTCCATGTAAAAATTTTCTACCCAACAGAAGCACTAGCATATACAACATACACAAACAGAGACAGACCTTCTAATAAGTAAAGATTGATCAGCGAGCACAAACAGTGAAAGTAATATTGAAGATACAAGCAATTGAATGAAAACTTCAAAGTTCCATCAAGATTCTATGATCTCGATGCACATTACAGATAGAGATGATCCTAGTCCTTCCATACTTGGACCTTTATCCCATCATAATTGCATCTTCATCTCATCTTTCTGCTTTGACCGGACAACCTCTAAAATAGATATTTGACATTCATATATGACACAACTGTAAATAATAATACACAATTTAGGTAAGTGGGTTATATCACTCAATTTAATCAACTAATTTCAAGGTGAAGATTCCTGAGAATTAATGTGTTTTAGTGCAGTAAAGCCCCTCTTCATTAGGAGTACATGTACTCTGACATCTGCAGCATTTCCATTGGTTCCATTCAAGGAAACCCTAGATGCGATTGTGACAATCTCCGATTTCTAAGAATTTTTTCACGAAAAAAATTAGTAATGCACACAATTTCCTCTAGATATTATAGGCTATAGCCTGCTTGGCTTTCAAGTAGCAAATTATTCTATAAAATTATATGAAATTATGGAAGATGGTTGTATAAGATTTGAAATTTTGTTGAGAGGTTCTATGAGATTTGAATTTGTGTTCAATATTTGTGAAGTTATGAACCTGAATCAGCATTATCTGTGAACATTTATTACGAATGTAACTCTGCATTAACATGTCCAGTAAGACAGGGTTGTATAAGATTTGAAATTTTGTTGAGAATGTGGGAAGTTATGAACCAAAGTCAGCATTATAGGTTTGTTTATTTATCTAGATATGCATTAAGAAGTTCAATAAGAAACAGGTTTTATGAGATTTGCGTCTTTGTTTTGTATGTGGGAAGTTCTTAAACTAAACCACCATGATTAGGAAGGGTTTCCTGAACTTGAGTCACCATTATTTGAATAAATGTTTAGTTATGAATGTAACTATGCATTAATCGTGACAAAGATGTTACGTAAGAATTGAATTTTTGTTGTCTGTGGGAAGTTGTGACCCTGAGTCGGTATTGTACATGTCAACATTTAGTTATGAAACTAACTACGCATTGATAAGCCCAATAAAAGAAAGGTTTTTATGAGAGTTCAGGAATTTTCGTTTAACGTGTGGGAAATTATGACTCTGAACCAACATTTTAAGAAAGGGGGTTTTCTGAGAACATGAGTAACAGGAAAAAAACATGCCTATGGATAAACGAAAACATGCATAGAAGAAAACATCAACACACGTTTATAACATCTGATAATTACCAAGATAATTACACGCAATGCAGTTGCTCTGCTCCAAATAAGCGATTCCACTGCTCCCTGGAAACCCTGGCGTGACGATGCAAATTGACAATGAAAACCCGACAATGAAAACTGATTATGAAAGCGCGCAGGTGATGAAAACCATCATTAAATTCGGGTAGGTCGCCGGGGGACGTGGGGGTCGCGGGTGGGGGAGGAGCGACAGGGGGCGGAGGAGGGGCGCTCGCGTGAGGAGTAGCGGAGCTGGTGGGGTCCGCTAACGACGTTGTCCCATTTGATTTTGGTCTCCATCGCCATTCGGTCGCACGGCACATCATGCCAAAGAAAAGTCGGGTCGACAGAGTTAGACAAACAGAGACTGTCACATCAGCTCCCAATTCGTAACTCAAAAAACAACTCCTATATAAGTGGATACACTGGAAAATTAACTTTGCAGTACAAATAAGACCCAAGCATTTATAAGAGAGGAGATTGGAAATAAATTTTGCCGTACAAATAGATTGATTGGAAAATTAACTTTGCAGTACAAATAAGACCCAAGCATTTATAAGAAGGGAGAATGGAAATAAATTTTGCCGTACGAATAGATTGATTGAATTAACTTGTGAGGAACAAATAATAAATATTTTTCTACTTTGGTGTGTCCAAATGTTCACATCTAAGAAAGAATAGCCAAAGCTTATTTATCAGTCCATCCGCCCATTAATGCGTCGAGGGATAGAAATCGCCACCGTAGAGGATGATGCCTTTGCTTTAATCTGACGGTGGGGATTTCATCCTCAGCACATTAATGAACGGATACTGATAATGAAAACGTTGCCAGAAAGAATTCCTTGCGCCGCAAATCTTGGAGACCGGGGCTGAATGCACCGACAGACAAAACTTAAAGTGGAACGAGCGTGCATACACAGTACATGGTCATAATATATTCTTGGTACAAACTTTTTATAATATTATATCATGCAATGATTTGATCCACGCGGGGCTGATTTTTTTTCTCTTGAAAAAGAAGATGGTTGCCACGTACCCTACCTCGTTTTGAAGGTAGGTGATGGTTGCCACGTGCCTTCCTCAATTTTCAAGATACCGTGACATTTGGAATCTAGCCATTGAACTTTTATACTTAAAATATTAAAATAATAAGATGCCTTTTCTTAGATGAGACACAGTGAATTTCAGCCTCGCTGTGATAAGCCTCTGTCAAAACAAAACCAGACTCTGCGCCCATGGTATTGTGGGCGTTAGTTTATAGGTTGGGAGCGGGAAGGGTGAATCAAGCCTCTTTGCAACAGAGAAACCTGGGTGGAGGAGAAGATGCGGAGGGTTTTATAAATCTGGAGTTCAGAGCCCAATGAATCGTCGAGAGATGTTGATGAGAAGTGGAGGATATGCGGTATTCTGGTTTTAGTAATTCTGAAGACTGTTAGTAGTGCTTGAATGTGCGGAATACATGATTGAACGCCAACGTTTGTTCCTACTATTGCGAGATTAGTTTGATTTTAGCTGTGGACTTAATCTGGTGGTGGTTTGTACTTGTGTCCTCTTTGAATGGTGTCATCCCCTCTGTGCCTGAGAAAAGATCACCATGGGCTTAAGCAGTCCCGGAAGCTCCATCCTGGGACAATCTCGTTTTGTGAGAATTACGAGCGATTCAACAATAGCAATGGCCAAGATGATATGCAGAAGGATGTTTTCAATATCCCGACCATGAAAGTCTCACCGGAGACTTCCCCTGGCCCATATAACAACATCGATGGCGAAGCCGAAAAGCGAAAGGGTGCTTTCAATATCTCGCCCAAGAAAGCTCCATTGAAGACTCTCCATGAACGATCAGTAAGGTCGAAGGGGAAAATCAGAAAGGTTCTTTCAATATCCAGCCCAAGAAAACCCTTCTGGAGCAGTAGGATGCTTTCAATTTCCAGCCCAAGAAAGCCCTACTGCAGATATTCCGAGAGCGATTCAACAAGGGCGACGACGAAGCCGAAATGCAGAACGATGTTTCCAGTGTTCTGCCCAAGAAAGCCCCAACTTCGGACATTTTCCCTGAGCCATTCAAGAATATCGATGGCGAAGGTGAAATGCAGAACGATGTTTTCAATATCCAGCCCAAGAAAGCTCCACTGCAAATTTTGGCCGAGGAGATCCGCAACGAATCTAGCAAAAATAAGTGCTGAGCCTCTGGCTGGTGCACTTCTTTTTGCTAGGTCCGTTACGGATGATTTTTCGTGGACGATTTACAGGCGATTCAAAGAGAGAGACAACAAAGACGAAATTGACGACGATGCCTTCAACAAAACGCCACTGGAGAGCTTCAGCAAAATGAAGGGTAAGTACTGTATATCGTTTATCTGGTGGGATGAAATCTACTTGCGTCTTTTCGCCGATTTTTCCATTACTACTGCTGTCTGTAGCTTCGTTTAATACTTCATGTGAAGGAAGTGCACTCATGTTAAATCTGGCTGTAGCTTATTACAGAATCTACACAGGATGAACGTCTTAGATGAGAATGGTTTTTGATTTGGCACTCGGATAGATTAGGGCTCAGACGTTGACATTGCTACTTGGGTTACGCAGTTTAGGATTTATAATTTGATGAGAAAATAGTTGTATCTTCCGTATAGTTTCTGTATAATTTGAGTGGACCTAATGGTTAAAAATATTTTTTTACTTATTGGAGCGAGGTCACTGGTTCGAATCAGTCGTACCTCTGTAGATTAGGCAGCCAAGTCATTTTACCCAATCGAAACTATGACCACTTGCATAGAGTTTCCATGGAATTCTTGTCATTGTTTTGCAATTTCGACAACATCTAGCCATTCTTTACTAGGAATTTTATTCCCAAGTGGTGGAGGAACATAGTATTTTTCTTTCTTATGCTTGCAACTTTCATCATCAAAATTTGAAAAATGGGGTTCAAAGTGCAGTTAAAATGTATAAAACAACTAATGCAGAGCGAAGATGGCAATTGTCCATATTTTTATTTAACTCAGCTTCACTAAATGACATAGGCTTTCTTGTTCTATGGTTTTGTTTTGGTAATTTTGATATTTGGTTAGTAGCTTTTCAGGTTTCATTTGCTACGCTGCTAATTTTTTAACATTTCCTTCCTGTAAATTTCATTTCTGGGGCTTTCACTGAAGGTACATTGATGTTACAATTCCTATCCATAAGAGGGAAAAGGCATTAACTTTTGTTTCAATAGAGAGAAACAGAGCTTTAATTGAGCAAAGGACTATGTTATTTTGGCATATATTGAGACGGCTTCGTCAATTTACTTTTACCTCTCTTTCTTTTCAGCTGGGTCACAAGCTCAATAATTGTGTGTCGAGTTAATTTTTCATTTTCATCTTTTAACCATATAAGATCGCCGGTGTGGTTCTGATATGATATCACTTGTGGAGAAAGAGAGCTGGTTAGTTAAACTTCTAAGTTTCGTGGGAGCACCTTTTGGTAATTTTGATATTTGGTTGAAAAGCACAGTACTTTTTTTTGTTGTGGGAACATTTCTTGGTAATTTTGATATTTGGTTAACAGCTTTTCATGCTTTATTGGCTACCCTGCTCTTTTTCTAACCTCGCGTTCTCTGTAAACCTTTCTTATTTTTGGGTTTTAGTGAAAGTATATTGATATTGAAATCCTATCCATAATAGGGAAAAGTCATTAACATTTGCTGCAATAAACATAATCAGAGCTTTCATTGAGCAAGGGGAGTTTTTGCATATATTAAAATGGATTCATCAATTTACTTGTGCCTCTCTTTTCTTTTCAGTTTGGCCACAAGCTCATTAATTGTGGGTCTTTTTAATTTTTCATTTTCATCTTTCAACCATATGAGATCGTGACTGTGGTTCTGATATGATATCCCTGGTAGGGAAGGTACTTGGTCAGTTAAACTTTTTCTAAGTATAGTGGGGATACTTTTATTTACTCCTAGGTAATTTATATGTGGAATTTGCTTCTGTGTTTTCTTTTCAGCTTGGTCAGGCTCAATAATTATGGGTTTTTTTAATTTCACCAATTTTCCTTTCCATCTTTTAATTGAGATCGTGGGATTTTGTTGGGTGGATTTGATGTGATGTCCCTTTTAAGGAAGGGACTTGGTAAAAGGGAGTTCGTCAGCTAAACTTGTTCTAAGTTTTATGATGACACTTTTATTTATAAGTTAGAAGTTAAAATTTATATGTTGATTTGCTATATTCTTTTGAATTTTTAGTGTATAGTTAAATGCCTTTTAAGTTTTCGTAGTTCATTATTACCATGCATGATTAAAATTAAAGAAGTGCGAAAAGGGATTTCATTGTGAGACTTGGCCTTGCCGTCAAAGCTTCAAGCCTTCAACTAACTAAATGAATCTTCTTAGTCTAGAAGACTTCGTTCAACTAAAGAATCTAATTCTGGCAGAGTGCTTTTAGATGTTCATCACATCCTTGCGTGAAAGGGCAATTAGTGATGCTTTCGGTTTTAAATTTGAAAGAAACATGCAATGATGTGACAAATAGATTTTTTAAAATCCTGCTTATTGTCTGAGTTTTTTATATGTGAATAAAGTATACCTCGATCATATTTGTTGTTTTCGGTTTCATATTTTTAACAAACTACTGTAGGGATTCTGTTATTCACAATCGCAGGCTCTAAAATTATTCATTCTTATCTAGCTGGAACTTTAGTTTACTTACGCATACAATCATGCTTTATCTTTTGGGTTTTGGATCACTGCTCTTCCAGATTCTACAATTAACTTTCCTTTTTAATGGAAATTGGGGTGACATTAGTAAAGGTAACTTTTTGTAAGTGTGGAATTTCCCTGGTCCATGGTTCTGCTGATATAGATGTGGAACTGGTAGATATTTATTTGCTCGTTACTTTTCAAGTAATGAAGTAACCTTGATTATAAGAGCACAATGTTGAGGTGTGATTTTGTATTATACATTCTAAAACATATTCTTGTTTCCTTTGAGACTATTTTTAAGGCATATTTTTTTCTCTCTCAGGATGCACAGAAATGTTTGTAATTATCCTTTTACACCAGTGTGCTTTTGTATTCCTTATTGACCATGCAATTCACATATTACCTGAGTTTAAATTGTTGAATTCCGTGATGCATACAAGAATTAAAATGTAAGGTGCTTGGTTGCTTTTGCAAGAATATAGGAAGGATCACCCAGAAGTCATTGTCCTTGATAACGGATGTGCTATATAACATTCACATAATCGCCAGTCAATGCTTCATGGTGTAGCTGCTTTAGACCTGCGTGTTTGCTGTTTTTATAATTTTTATTTATGTATTTAGTGTGTGAAGTACTAGGGTAAAGCTTCACAACCTTTTGTTTCATTGCTGAACTCGGTTCTCTTCTCATTCTCTGGCCATCATTGGTTACAATATGGTAAACTATTCTCTTGTTATAGTCTTTGGTTAACATATCAATTACAGTTTGTTAAAATTTTCAGACCATGGTAAGCAGTTTATATAGAGCAATTGTTGTTTAATTTCCAGTAATCTATCCTCAACTGTTTGGATTTTATTTTTTTTGGTTGTAAGCAAGATTTCATTAGATTACTGAGAAATTACATAGAGTATAGGCAGGCATGTAGAATTGTCGATAGACCTTGTCTGGATTCAACATGTTCACGAAACAAAAGGGCCGTCTAACCTGAAACTAGCTAGCGTTGAGCAGAGTCTAGGGGTGACCATCTGCCCATAGATGGGAAACCAGATGGTCTCCCTAAGTGTCTTGAAACCAGATTTTAACAACAAAAACAGAGATAACATGCAAAAGAAAACAGAAGAGTCTGAAAAAATCTTTATTGATTCCTGATAGTGCTCCTGTACATGCTGAGAATTAACTGGAGGGATCGTCCTGGCCTTCAGTCATGATGGTCTTTCCCACTCCACTAGCGTTCCTCCAAAGCTGGTGTCTGCATCCTGTTGCGGTATCTCTTCTTTTTGCTTGTCATCTGCTGCTGCCCTGATGCTAGTGGCCTGCTCCTTCCCATCACTACCAAATAGTCTTGATTTTTCAGTGGTCTTCTCCTCCCTTCTTGTAAGCTCTAGCTTCTCAGGACTGGGTGGTTTTTCACCTTGAGATACTGAGTTTGGAGGACTTGAAGAAAAGGAGTCCGAGCTATCTGAGGAATTAGAAGGCGCAGGAGGTGAGGGTGGTGGGGGAACTGAATTTCCAGAGCTCCAGCCAAAACATGCAATGCATACCTAGCCTGGACAAGATGAAAGTCTAAATCAATGATGCAGCTCTCCACCACCCTCAGAATATCTTCATGATCTCTCAAGTGCTGTCCAAGCAAATTCCTCAGTGCGGAAGGACCATCATCTGTGTTTCCTATCTCTTTTGCTTCCATATCAGTAATCGTTTGTCTGATGCATAGCAGAAGGTCCTCATCAAACTGTTCTGCTCTTGGACCATGCCATGGAGGTAGAGGTTGACAGCCTCTTCCTCTTCCTCCTCCACCGTGGACGACCACACTCACAGACCATGGCTGCTAGACGTGGGTTCCCTCTTCTGTCTCCGCTAAACTCTGCTCCTCTTTCAGCATTTCAAGTGACAGGTTGAATGACCCCTGCAGAATTAACCTTGGTTTCTCTACCCAATATTGCATCGAATGCGAATTCTTTGTCATCCAGCCACCCACCTTATGCAGAGAATGTGGCAGATGGTGATGGCAGGTGGAATGTGCTGCCATCCTCTCGCCATAAATGCTTTAGAGCAGCCTGTCATGGAGAACATCATTGCCTGTGGTCTTCACTTGTACACCTGGATCTGGGGTCAGCTGTTTGAATGTTAACTTCAGATGTTTGCATGTGTTGGTTTAGCTCTAACCTTATCCTGATTCCTACCAGTTTTGGCTTATTTCATTTTTGTATTTTTGACTTATATCTAATTTCATTGTGCCGAGAGGTGCTCTCCAGCTTAGAATGGAAGAGATGTTGTAATGTCTATGTCATTATTATTATTATTATTATTTATCAATTTTTGTTGGGTAGTTAAAGTAAACTTGGCTCAGTCAACTTAATGTTGGTTTTTGAGCCCCATGCATATGAGAACCCATGGCATTGACCCATGGGTATTTATGTGGAATATAGTCTATTTAAAGGGGAAAAATAAACCAACTTAGCATATTAACTCCAGATCTAGCAACAATCTAGAGGGATCAAATCTCTTTTGCACTCAAAAAAGAAGTGTACACCTTGAGAGATTTGATCCCTCTCGGCACTAGATAGATTCAGGGTTAAGATGGATCTAGACTGGTTTAGGATGCAGTCCACTTAAGGCCACGGATCTTTGGGAGGATGCGTGCTTGCATGTGCCAGATTATCTCTAGTAGATGTGTACTTTATTTGGCTTGTTTATTCAATGCAAGAAGGTGCACTAAGATGAGGAGTTAAAACTTTCAGTTGAATTTCTGTTACAGATGTGTCTTTATTCAGTGTACCCTCTAGTATATAGAGGAGAAGGCAGGGGTATAGGTTTAATTCAGTCAGTTCAGCAGCAGGCAGTGAAGTAGTTTATTTTTTTTACCTGCAGCATATTTCAGTTCAGTATTAGTGAGAAAGTAGTAACAGGTTTTGACTGTCCATCTACTGAGTTTCTGATATATATATTTTTGTAGTATTTGTCAATAGTTTTCATAAGCATTATTTATAGTTTCAGTTTTGAGTGGCTTTTATCATGGTGCAGAAAATCTGACAAACTAGGTAACTGAAAACTCAAGCTTCCAGCAAAACTGCAAATTCTGAATGGTTTAAGCCACAAACACATCACACTGAAAGTAGGTATGAAGTGCACACTCTGAACTCTTAATCACACATCTCTTTATTAACTCAGTAAAACAGTAGTTACATTAGCCTCAAAAACTCTCTCCACTTCTACTGCCTTACCCAAAACTGGAATGAATAAAATATTGTCCCTGCCATTCTTTTATAGATGAGGCAGAGGCTTAGGAATCATACAAATAGACCACTCTAGGGTCCTAAAAACGGAAACCCCAACTCGGAGCTACCATCCCAAAACAGTGCTTTCCCTGTGTGATTTTTGTGCCCCCAAGGAATAAAGTACAGAGACGCATGCATGTACCCCTGCTAGGAACCTGCGCCTTAGAATCACTTTTATCTGAAGATAAGAAAATGACGTTGGAATTAAAGAAGACAGTGCCTAAACATAAATTTTTCTAAGCCTGAAACAACGAATCAGAATTTAAAACAATATGCTAAGGTTGGTGCATGCAGCAGCATGCATGTGCCTCATACACAGACCTATATCACCAAGCGGTGCCTCATTAATGCACCCTCTCAAAGCTCTATTGATCTGTTGTATGTGACCTGCTATACAGAAGCTAAGCTAACACTGTAGACATCAAGGCAACTGGATCTGCCAAATTTCATATGCTGCTGGACTATGCCACCCTTATTGCTGCCCCCTCTACTCTCAGCCATCACTGATGTCTCCAAAATGACACCCCTCTCCTCGTCTGCAGGAGGACCCAGGCATACTGGATCTACTGTTACGGTGCTCTTGTGCAGATCTGCCATGATTGCTATGTTGTGCTGGAGAACAACCTCTGAGATACACAACAGATAAACTAACTCAGTTACTGTTCCATACCAGCTGCTTAAAACTGGGCACCCTGCTTCAATTGCCGATGTTGTTGCTAAAGCAGGGCTAAGGCTACCGCTAGGTAAGTTGTTTAATTAAGGGGAAATATTTGATGATTGTGAAATTCATTATAGTATTTTCTTTTCACTGTAAGGCTGAGTTAAATTCTTGGATTGGTAGCAGCTACACATTTTTATGTTGCTATATTCTTTTTAATTGCCAAGTTATTAGTAGTGGATTGTATACCGAAGTCACATGCCTTGTCATCAACAAATAATCAGTTCAGCCTCTTTTAGCTTTTTGTTCAAACTCCAATTGCATAATGCATTTGACAGTATTCTTCAAATATATTTGGTTACTAGTTTATCAGTCAGGCAATCTGCCTTGGTTGTAGGTTTATATTGTAGCAGACACTACTAAAGTAGTGTGCAGGTTATCTTTACTTGATGTGAATGAAGGTGAATCTTTGGGCCGTGGGGTGCTTCACTTCAAATTATTGCATCATTGCAAGGATGAACGCATCTACAAGAGAGGAGTATCAAGAAAACAGAGAGAATCGTTTAGATTGTTTTGCAAGCTTCGATTAACCAAAAATGCTATCCCACCATGGTCAATCACATCAGAATTATTCACTTTCAAGTTAATAAATAACGCAGTTTAATTATACTTACCCACTATCGAATCCTATATTGATGGCTTATCTTCCCTGCAGAAGGGAACACTATCTAATCCTATATTGATTGCTTATCTTCCTTGCAAACGGGAAAACCATTGAAGACAACAGGAAGACCACCAAAGGGCGCTAAAGGGGATCAGATATGCAGATATATACAACTGCAGAAAATCAAGAGGTTTCAGGTTCCAGCACTTGATTCCTCCCAGTGGCAATCTTGGATCCCTACATCAAAGACGATGCAAAACCATAATTTGTATTTGATTTGTGCCATTGCATGATCTTGTTTTAGGTCTCTTTTTCAATTCCTTCTCTGCCCTGTATTTTTTTTTTACTGCGATTATTATTTCATGGAAAATTGCTTTGCCTAATTTGGGGCTTTGGCTTAGGATTCCTTCTATTAGGATGCTCAGGGGTTTGAGCTGGGCCAAATTGGGGTTGGCTGGTTGTTTCATGGGTCAACTCATTGGGTGCACATTTACTTTCTTGCATAATTAGAAACACAGGTGAAGAATTAAGAGAAGTTGTCCTCTGATGTGAACCATTCTTCTTGATAATTTATGTTTTTTCTGGTTAGGTGATCAATGGGATTAATTCTCCTAAACTTCCTTTTCTGGAGTTCTTTGCATAAAGATGAAGTAGGCTTCCCATCAGGACTATTCAAAGATTATCGAATTTTAAGAACAGATGTTACAATATAGGGCATGGATGTCATCCTCACGAGTCAGTTACCAACTGACGATTTAAGAAAACTGTGAAGTATAGCATTCGGACCAAAGCAATAAAATCTTGGGCCATTCTGTCAAAGTGACTTGAACGATCGTCGTATTTGGTAAAGACACGTGCTATATTTTAAGGCTAAGCATCGTAATATATTCTAGTCTCACTTCACCTTTTGAGATTCTCCTTGTATGTTTGGTAAGAACTGGAATCTGATTATTCGGCACTCTTATAGAACCAACCGTGCTTTCCAGTGCTTAATTGTGTCTGGGCATTTGCAATTTTAGTTGTGTCTATGATTTAACAAAGCAATGTTTCCGTGACTTTTATGTTTTCGTTAAGAGCAGTCGTTTAATCATCCGTTGTTTAGGATTTACTAATAGCTGGAGTCTCAAGAGCTGGAACGCAGTAATTTACAGTTTTATGGTACACAATTCTCAATCAGGATTAACCATGAGTGTGTCGTTTGAACCATAGTAGCAAGATTCAAATATGATTCCTTACAGAAAAAATATGTAACAAGAAAATCCAGTAGGACTCCACTACAAAAGTATAAATCTCATTGGATACAGAAATATGTATTTTGTTCCATATTTTAGAAGAATCCCAGCCTCAGAAATGCACAATAAACTGGAAAAAGGTTCAATTTACTAAATTTTTTGCAATGGAGTTTATTATTATAAGTTTTTCTAGTGTTGTTTGGTTCAATTTTTTTGAGGTTTTTGGGCTCTTTTTGGGAACCTTACATGTGGACTGGTACCAACAACAATAAAGAGTAGGTTGGCATAACTGTAATGGACATAAAAATTGCCGAATTTCGTACTGCTGCAGAATCTTCTGTATAGCAAATTATGGTGTTAACCATATGAAGGTCCTGCATGCACTGTAGGTATAAAAATGTTTGCTCACGTACTAGTGTAGCAAAACACATGTCCAGTATTGGGTGTGGTTGAACTTATCTGTAGTGAGGTTGAACTTATCTTTAACTGTGATTTTTTAAGAATGCTATGTATGTATTTATTTTCTAATTAGATTTTTGAAATCAATGTTTGCGGGTTAAATTATTTTGGAATAAAGGAGATCTCAACAATTTTGGAATATATACACAGGTTTTTTTCTAACTAGAGCCCATATTGTGTTCAGGAAGCAAAGGTATTTGATGTGCCGCGTACTGTTGAAAGGGTTGAACTTTAAGCTTTGTTGATTTTTGCCAGCAAAGCAGCTAGTGCAACAGTTGCTTCAATGAAAGTTCAAAAATTCATGCACCGAGGTTCCTTTCGTGGATGTATGAATATTCGACATTGTTATCAGCACATGCCAGCTGAGTTTGCTAGCACAGTAAATGAAACGTGGTTTTTGGTTACTAACTTTGATGCGGTTTATATCTTAATCCTCATAAACAAGGAAAATCATCCGCTGATTATTGTAAGACGGTTGTTAATGGTGAATTGAAAATTTGGGGGTCGGTTGTTTGGGGGGGAGGGGGTAGTTGGGGAACCAGTTTTCATCTTATCAAAGCAGTGACTTTAAACGAACATGCCTAATTTTGAGTTCTGTGCATCAAATGTGCACATTTCAGAGAAGTATTATTGAGAATCCAGGATTATGTCATGTGTATTCACATAGTGCTTTTTGTATAGCGAAGTAGTCTTTAATTGTTGCATAGGCAGAAACTTGCCTACCAATTGAGAGAGTGCAGGCTTTTTGTTCAACACGCATGCCATTTCAAATATCTATGAATAAGCAAGGATTCATTAAATGGGTGTACTGTAAAAATGAAAAGTATCTCATTATGCTTGTTATTTGTTTATGGTGGATATTTTTTCACAGTAATGGCCATGAATGAATTCATATAAAATTTGATTTTTATAATAAGGCGCAGTTACTGTTTTACGTTTGACGTTGTGTTTTTTTGGGATTAGATTTAGTGCCTTGAAAACCTGTAAAATTCAAAATTGCTTAACTCTTTGGTCAAAATTAACTTAAAAAACTATGGTCAAAAAATGGTTTGCCTAATTAATTACCAGACTCTGCTTGTAATAAATTTCTAAATAAAAAATCGAAGCATCCGTGAGTGCAGGGAAACCCTAGTGCAAATTCTCTTTGTTGAGCAATATGGACACCCTATAAGGTTAGAGGTGGTTGTAGGCCTTTCTTTATTTTGAAGTGTTAGTGTTCCAGGCCATGGTTTCTGCCTATGAATTTAAAGATGTAGCCATCTAGATTTGTGAAGAACCATGTCAAGACTTTAAAGATATAGCCATCTAGATTTGTGAAGAAATTAGAGAAGATTTTGGAAGCTAAGCTATTGTTACATGGATAACAGATAATTTTTTCTTGTGGACAACAACAATCTCCCTAGTATTTTAAGGATATTTAGAAACAAACAATCAAATGCAAACCATTTTCTCTAGATCATTTGTGATTCAGAATTATTAATTAACAAATTATGAGAACATGCCCCTACCTGAAGTTGTTGTAATCTTTGTATACAGTTGCTCCAAAAGAGGTCACTTCAGCATGTGAAACCTACATTCAATGACAGAAAGAAAGATTAAAAACACTTGCAAGATATAATAATTCAGAAAACACTAATTTATTTCAGTTATTAAAGAATCCAAGAATTAAATTACTCAAATAGATACATAAACAATTTAATGAGAAAATAGAATCCATTTGTATTAACTTGTATGATAAGAAGTAACCTTACGACTTTGTCGCTTTGATGTTATACAGGTTCTTTCGGGGTCCTGAACAATCATTTTCCCTCGGTTTGACAAGCTATTTCCTCTCTAAACTAGCTTGAAACTATGGATATGAGTATGTGATCGTTCTCATACCAATGATGCCAAGTATAGAGAGTATGATTTCTTCAACAATTTTCTAATCCACCAAAGTCTACGCTTGAGACTGAAACATGAGTTCAATTTATTGGAAGATGAAAGAGGTTTCAGTTCCATAAAGAGGGGGATAAATTTATCTCATGATGGGATTTTAGCTCCAAATATCAAGGGATAATATCCATTAATAAAGGGATAAAGGTTCATGAATGAAATGATGAAGCTCGACCTGATTACGCTTCTAGAAGCCTCCAGCTGGGAGAATATTCGAACGGCTGGGCTTTTAGAACTTTTTCTTTTATTTTACCTTTTACGGGGTTTGCAGTTTTAATAAGTAGAACGTGCGGGATGTGCCGTAGTTTATAGAGCAAGAAACCGTGGTACTGCAAGTAAGGACGAGGAAAAGTGTGGAGTTAGGCTTTTTAAGGTTTTAATGAGCTTTTATCCAATTCCAAGACTTGGTTTAAGAACTTTATGGTTTTGGACCTATAAGGGAATATAATATAGGTAATGGTGAACCAATATAGATAGTTAAATGTCATAGTGACAAATTTTAGTGTAACAAATTGTCCCCTAAAGTATGAACTCTGAAGTAGTTCTGAAGAGTGAAGTGCTTTATCATTCAGAGGATTGGGTTGTGGACATACCGGTCGAAACCTGTAAAAATATTCAATGCAAACATATATATGTATATCATTGCTAAGATAGGCATTCCCATACTCAGATCAAAACTAGTTACATGTTCTGATACATAAATGATTTTAGAATTACATCAATAGTAGACACAGCATAGATGCAGCCATATGTCGTAAGTAGTCTATTGTATCATGAATAATAAAACTTCTCGCAGCTTGATGGTGGAAACTAGATCTAGGGTCTTGATTTCTGCTTCTCGAACCAGTACGATTCTATCCATGTGATTGATTAGGTTGAAGTAGAACATGGTAGAAACCACTTGATTACCAGTCAATGATGTGAACTGTTAACAAGTGTGAGAGAAACCATCAATAATGACAATGGCTCTCAAAGTACTCAGTGCAATCCATGAAGTGTGAATGAATGATTTGTAGTCGAACACTTCATGGAATCATTCGATCGAAGGTCGATGATGGAACCTGTCGTCGAAGATGAGAAACCTGCCATTAGGGCATGCAGATTTCAAGGTACTGATAGGATTCTAGATCCACATTCTAGATGATAAGCTGTCGTTGATAGAAAGTGACTCGTCGTAGAAAAACTCACGACACGAAACCATTAGATCAAGTTTTGAAGAAATATTTGCAAGGACTGACTCAGGGATGGTCAACGCGAATGGAGACAATTGTTTGCAATGAATGGTTTATTTGAACTGTTCTCTTGAACACATAATGACACTGCAAATGGTTTGATGTCAATTGACCTAAAGCTAATATTCAGAAACCGACTGAAGACTTTCAATGTGGTTTGATTAACTGTTAGACAAAGGATTTTCCCAACTCATGTAACAAAAGTGTCGTGTTCAAGAGTGATATACTGCTTTTTGAAACAAAGTGTGACAAGTGGATTCATTTTCTCTCTTTTCCCTTACAATTTTTGTTAAGAATCTCTTTATTTTTGACAAGCTTGAGGAGGATAACATTTGCTGTTTGTATAAGCTCATCCTTCGGATGAATCCAACTTAGTATTAAAATCAAACCCTAAGAAGGAGTGTTTCGTTTCTGTTTGTAATCGACAAGTCCTTTATTGTTAAGTTTTAACGAGTTCAGTATAGGAGAAACTTGGTGTTTTTCAATTTTAGGGAGTTGAAAGAAAAACTTAAGAAAACTTCGTGGTTGTACTTTTTCGTAAATTTAGTCTCTCAAGCTCGAAAAAGGATAAAATAATACAGGAGAGAACTCTGTTGACCATGATTAGTCAACGTATACTTTTTTCGTAAATAGTCCATTTCCGTCTAAAAAAGAGGTAAACTTATACTGAAAGGACGACTGTTCATTTCCTTTAACGAGTTCAAATAGTCAGGTATTCGGCAATCTTTTCATGTTCAGAAAATCTGAAAAGGGCTTAAAAGAGAACTCTAGGGTTTCTCTTTTTCGTAATTTTTAAGAGCCGAAAAAGTGATAAAAGTGTACTCAGTTGGCCGAATTTCAATTTAATTTATGAGCATGAAAAGATGGAAAGAACTCGACATTTTCATGTGTTTTACGAGAATGAAAGATAACAAAATAATCTTAGGATTTTCATGAGTTTAATGAGTCTTGAAAATAATAACCAAAATGGACTCAAGATAGGTTTCATTTTTTATATAAGCTTGAAGCATAGGAAAAATTATGCTTGAGAGTGATTTCATTTTTACACAAGCTTGAAACAGAGAAAACTATGTTTGAAAGTGGTTTCATTTTTACACAAGCTTGAAACAGAGAAAACTATGCTTGAGATTGGTTTAAAATGCCTCCCAAGCTTTATTTCATTCACCTAAGTGGACCATTGGTTCATAGGTGGATGTAATGAAGGTTCATTTACAAGATTAGATGAAAGACTCGACTTGACACTTACGAGATCTAATTAAAGACTTGACTCAATTAGGAGAGGGTTTTTTTCATTTTTTAATGAGCTTGACACAAGAAAATAACTATGCTCATGGTGACTTGTTTCATTTTTTAACGAGGTTGACACAGTAAAAGAACTATCCTCATGGTGAACTATTTCATTTTTAACGAGGATGACACAGTAAAAGGAACTTTTCTCATGGTGACTTGTTTCATTTTTTAACGAGGTTGACACAGTGAAAGAAACTCTCCTCATGGTGCCCTGTTTCATTTTTTAACAAGGTTGATATAGTAAAATGAACTCTCCTCATGGTGACGTGTTTCATTTTTTAATTTGGTTGACACAGTAAAATGAACTCTCTTCATGGTGACTTTGATCATGGCCTCCAACTGGAAGAAACACATGTCAAGGGACACACCTTGATCATGGCTTTCAAGAAGTCTTCATCAGATGGAAGAACAATTCTCTGGAACGAACACATGTCAAGGGACTCAATTGGGATAAGAACATCGCGTTCAAATAATCTCATATGGTTTGCCATGTCAATTACCGGATCTAAGTCAAAGGAAGTCGAGCAAACAGTGAGAGGCTCACTTGCATTGGTAACTGAGAACATGGGACTGGTTGCCACATAATTAACCCGTGGCAGGGTAAATACCACTTTTGTATAAGGAACATTTAGGGGTGTCAGATTATTGGTAGTCGAATCAAGACTAGCGAATGAAAGTTTCTCTACAGTCACAATGTTTCTATTGTGAGGGAAAGACATCACGAGAAAGAGTGTCGATACGACAACTTTCATTGCATATACATAGTCTCGCCCAATGAGTAAATTGAAATCCAAGGGGCCTCAAACTACCATAAGATCAATATAGACAATTTTACTTTCCTTTTCAAGGTAATAGGAGACTTAGGCAGGATCCTTAAACGTTCACTAATGGTTATGTTAAAAGCTAACAGATTCTGCGTAATATGCACAAGCTGAGGGGAACCCAAACCTTGCCAAGCAGTTGAGGATAAAATACTAACAGAAGCACCTTAATCTATATTTGTGCGACACACATTCTTACCACAAACCTTCACATTGATTTGGAAAGGGATGGAGGAAGGAAGATGAGGTTCTGTCAGTCTATTCCAATCAAAGGAAAATACCTTGGTACTTGGAGGGGGTTTTGTGGAAACAGGTGAAATGCCCCCTGGCGTAGAAGAATCTAATGTAACAAGAAGAACCTGAGTGGTATGAAGTTCACTCTTTACAGGAAGAGTGGAATCGACCAAATGTGAAATGAAATCGATCACTTGCTCAATTACTCGATCGTCAACTTGAGTGATATCAGTTTCACTCTTCAATGGAAGAGCGGGATTGACTGTACTTGGAATTAGATCAATCACTCCGTCAGTTGACAGTAGGTTGGGAGAAAGTTTACAGTAACCAGTTGGAAGTTGTTGCTGTGGAACAGAAAGGTTTTCCAACAATTTTGAGGCTTCATCCATGTGAGGGCAAATGTGAGTTTGATGACTCCCTTTGCATAACCTACAATGAAACCTAACTTTACCCTTTTTCCCAGGAACCTGACAATCACTGGTTGATGGATCAATAGTAAGTTGATGAGATTTTTCTGACCATACTTCCAAGACCTTCGGAATACCAGGACAATTGATAAGGAAGTGGTCACCCTTACAAAGCTTGCAAGGGTATTTGGGTTTACGATGCACGCTGGAGGTTTCCTCAACACTATTAACACTTACAACCATGGTTGGTTGGTTGACTTCTTTCTTATCTTGCTTTTTCTTCTTCTTCTCTTTTTTCTTCTTCTTAGCCACCTGGTTACTAGAATCAAGGCTTTTACCAAGCAAAGAAGAAGAAAGGGAGGAAGACAAGTTGGGCGAAGAAGGTAAAGGGTCAACAGGAGGTTGGTGATGTTGAGATGGTGAGCTCTGTTGAGGTAAAGCATCCGGTTGAGGTGGAATAATTTGAATATTCGAGGCCAACGAAGTTGAAAATAACCATACTGGTAAACCTATTGTAAATCCAGGTAATGACAATGTATCCATATAAGGAGGAGCAATATTTCCAAAGCAAGGAAAAGTACTATGATTCTCATTAAGAGGGGTTCCTTGGTTGGTGAATTTTGGAACAATTGTCATTAGATTCAACTTCAGTGAATTTTATTAACAATTTAAAAATATTCACAATTCACAATTCACACCTAAGGTCTATAAAAAGTAAAAACAAACAAATGAACACGCGCTAACAAATCTAGAAGTCAAACCACACACAAACAGTTTGTTTTCACAATGAAATCACTAGTTGGTGATGAAATCCAATGTCGCAGAGATCAATGCGAAAAACTAGTGGTTGGAACAGTTATCCTGATAAACTGTTTAATGAAACAGACTGGTGCAAGTACTTCCACTATGCTATCTCGAAGTGAAGTGCACCCTCCGGAAAGTCCAAGTGAGTCTAGTCAACGTTTGTTCCAGGTACAATGGGACCTTCCCTCCACCGTCACCTTGGGAAAAATCCTAAAGATTATGGCCACTAAGGTCACCAACTGAGACAAATGCACCTCAGGGAACAGTCTACAATCTGATATACACGCAAGGGCAGAGTAACAAGCTCAATCCCCTTGAAGACTCATTGATATAATCCAAGGTTTACCAACAAGTGACTCCAGGCTCCTCGACAATGGTCTATCCGAGGTTTACCGTTTTTAATACGTGCACATCTGCTATTTTTCTCAATGAGATAGGTATGATTACCTCACATGTTCCGACATGATCTCGTGCTTGACTCTTTTAAGAGGAGCTTTTCAGAACACAATTGCAACAATTGGAATTTTTCCTACTGCAAGATGCTATTGTTTGTTTAGTTGCTTTGAAAAGTTAACTACAACCTATTCCAAAGCACTAGCCTAAGCTAGATTGGTGGAAAAAACCCTAGAAAATGTAAAATTTACTAGATGAATTTTATTAAGCGTTGTGTTAGTTGGACTATTATTACTCAAAGGGTAAATGGATATGAAACCAATGGTGTTATGACTTGACCCAAAACCAAATGCAATCGAATATGATAATATAATCTTTTCAATTCGATGAATCCTAACTAAAGTAAGGAGAGAGGTTTCATTCACTTCCAACAATGCAAAAATTGATAAATAAGAGAAAATATAAGAAATTCTCTATTTTAGCAAGAAAACTAATGCTAATCAATTTCAATTTTATTTTTATGTTTTTAAAACAAGCATAAAAACATGTAAATTCAAATCAAAGAAATTGATTTAAATCTACGATTGATTTTTCCAGAATGTAAACTATGCAGTAGTAATCTATGCACAATTCACTTGAAATTTTGCAAATGTAATCTATGCACATTTTTTGTTCATATTCTGAAAATGAGAATTCTAATTATGCAAATGTGATCTATGCAAGAGAGTTCTCAGACACAAGATAATTCTAATGTAATCTAAAGAACCAAACAAGTGTAAGTAAAGAAAATTGGGTGAGAGTTCCAAAAGTCAAAAGTAAAGATGAAAAATTGTTAAAAGACTGAGACAAATTTCAAAGTAAAGACCAAAGAAAATCAAATTAAGAGTTTCTCAAATAAAAGACTTAAAAAACTCAATTAACTTAATGTAGACTGACAAAAAAGTTGCTGAAAGAAATCCACACATAAGATTTTGACAGTCAAGACAAATTAGGGCAAACACAGAGAATCTGATAATCTGGATCCTAAAAGAGAACTCTTAATTTTTCAAAAAATTTCCACTAGTCCGCAAGTTCTAATGGAGAATAGTGCGGCACTGCACTATTTTGAACTAAAAACTGCGGAGGCTACCGCACTATTTTTAAATAAAAATTGCGGAGGCCAAGAAAAGTATAGAAAAAATAAAAATTCAGATTTTCTTTTCAGGGATTCTAATAAGTTATCTACCCAACCCAGTTTTAGACTAATCAAAATCATAAAACTATTTAAAAGTCAAACTGAAAAATAAAAAGGAAAACTAAGTTCTATTTCCCAGTGGAGTCGCCATTTTGTTACACGGATAAATCCTTCTTACGGACAAAAACGATCTCCCTAGTATCCTAAGGATATTTAGAAACAAACAACCAAATGCAAACCATTTTCTCTAGATCATTTGTGATTCAGAATTATTAATTAACAAAGTATGAGGACATGCCCCTACCTAAAGTCCAACGTTTGCTGTAATCTTTATATCCAGTTGCTCCAAAAGAGGTCACTTTCGCATGTGAAACATGCATTCAAAGACAAAAAGAAGGATTAAAAGCACCTGCAAGATATAATAATTCAGAAAACACTAACCTATCTCAGTGATCAAGGAATCCAAGAATTAAATTTCTCAAATAGATACATGAACAATTTAATGAGAAAATAGAATCCATTTGTATTAATTTGTATGATAAGAAGTAACCTTACAACCTTGTCGCCTTGATATTATACAGGTTCTTCCGGAGTCCTGAACAACCGTTTTCCCTTGGTTTGAAAAGTCTTTTCCTCTCTGAACTAGCATGAAACTATGGATATGAGTATGTGATCATTCTCATACCAAGGTTCATGAATGAAAGGATGAAGCTCGACTTGATTACGCTTCTAGAAGCCTCAAACTGGGAGAATATTCAAACAGTTGGGCTTTTAGAACTTACTTTTTCTTTTATTTTACTTTCTACGGGGGTCCACAGTTTTAATAAGCAGAACGTGCGGGATGTGTCGCAGTTTATAGAGCAAGAAACTGCGGTACCACAGGTAAGAACTAAGAAAAGTGCGGAGTTAGGTTTTTTAGGGTTTTAATGAGTTTTTCTCCAATTCCAAGACTTGGTTTAGGAACTTTATGGTTTTGGACCTCTAAGGGAGCATAATATAGGTAATGATGAACTCATATAGACAACTAAATGTCATGGTGACAAATTGTAGTGTAACAGCTATCTCCAAGACTCCGACTGTATTCGCGCACAAAGCTTTGATTTTTTATATTGTGGGGGTTGTCGACTAGTTCGTTCCAAGGACTCTAGCAAATCCCAAGGTCAGTTCATTCCAAGGACTAGAAAATCCGAAGGTCTATAACAAATCCCAATGTCTTTAGGGATTTGGATTTTGAAAATTTGGAAATTCCGTATCAATGAGCAATTGTGTCATTTTTTTAATAAGAATCGGGATTTGATTTTTCAAAGTGGATTGTATTTTTGGGTGGTAGGGGAATGTATTTGAATTGGTAGTCATAAGATTATAATCTAGGGATGGCGTTCATTCAACCAATTTGGTGTGGGTGAGGTTTCCTATTTCCCACTTCACTGTTGGAGCGATGATGTCTTTGTTGTGTTAGTATTGGGGCATTATACTGATTTGGAAAAGCACAAAGGTGTACTTTCTACAGAAAGTACAAAGGAACACACGTTTTCTTGTGTACAAATTTGCATTGAGGTTGATTTCGAGAAGGACTCGTCAGATGCAGTTTTGATAACACTTGAACATGAACAATGTTTTCAACAACTAGACCATGAACAATCATCTTTCAAGTGAAAATCTTGTGGAGAATATGAACAATTATCTTTCAAGTGCAATTCTTGTGCGAAATATCCACATTGCCAAGTATAGAATCACTTTTCCTTGAATTTTTTGCCTAATTTTAGTAGTAGTAAGTTTTATTAAGAGAAAAATTAAATTGTGATGGAGGAAAAATAACACCATTGTAGTTCCACTGAGTTGTATTAAGGGAAAAATTAAATTGTGACAAAGGAAATATTGCATCTTAAGGGATTTGGTCCTTTAATATATGATTGAGTTGTATTAAGGGAAAAATTAAATTGTGTTAAAGGAAATATTGATCTTTTGAAATGTAAATATTTATGATTGCATCTCAAGGGATTTGGTCCTTTAATCTATGATAGATTTGAAGTAAGAATGAACTTGTTTATATATATATATATATATATATATATATATATATATATATATAATTGCTAGTGACAAGTCCATGTTAAGTATATAGAGAATTAGACATTTTCATATATATCTCATTAAAATGTTTGTACCAAGATTCATCTTTGAGGTATATATATATAATTTTTAGTGATAAGTCTATGTTAAGTATATAAGGAATTAGACATTTTCATATATATCTCATTGAAATGTTTTTACCAAGATTTATCTCAAGTCTAAATCTTTAATCTTTAATGGTCCAAGAGTCATCAAATTTTACATTGAAAATTGAAACATATCCACTTCCATATTCACCAACACACTATAATTATGGACATTGAATTATTTATATAATTTCTTTATATATAGTTATTGAAATTTTAATTTAATGTGGATATAGAAATATTTTTTTGTTGTCAATTTTTTTAAAATATCACATGGCAATCTCTGCGTAGAAATCACTTATAATGTAATAATAAAAGTTTATATGAAATTTATTTTTATTTAAAATGAATATGGAACTATTTTATTTATTGTTAAGATAGATATATTTTTTTGTTATTTGTATATTTTTAAATATTCATCTATCAATTTCATGCAGAGTATAAAAAAAATTATATATGTTTCTCATATCTTATTTGTAAATTATAGAAAAAAATTATTTTTTCAAAATGTTTTGAATTAATTTAAAAAAAATAAATTAACATAACTTACACCATAAACAAAAATACATAAAACAAACTAAAGTATTTATTAGGTGAATCCCAAATATTATTGGGTGAATATTACTTATTATTATGAGCCCTCTCCCCTTGTTGTATACCGATTGAATAACAAGTGTGTATTAAATAGTTATTATTAAAAGATTATATTCTCATTTTAAATTATATTTTTTTCTTTTCAAAAATTGAATTAATTTAAAAAAATAAATTAACATAACTTGCACCATAAACAAAAAATATATAAAACAAATTAAAAGTATTTATTAGGTGAATCCCCAATATTATCGGGTGAATATTATTACTTATTACGAGCCCTCTTACCTTGTATACCTATTGAATAACAAGTGTAAACAAATTAAAAGTATTTATTAGGTGAATCCCCAAGTGAATATTATTACTTATTACGAGCCCTCTCACCTTGTATACCTATTAATAACAAGTGTATTAATGATTTTTGTGGGTGTATATTTAAAGTAATGTGCAGATTTATATATGGTTTATAAGAATATAATATAGGAAAAATTGTTTAGAAATTAATGGGGTTACAATTGAAGTGATTTATTTTAAATTTGATAATTATTTGTGATATTTTTTGACTTTTCTTTTTTATTAGATTCTTATTTTCTTATTATTATGTTGTTCTTATTATCAAAAAATTAACAAAAATATGAAAATTAATAGCATATAAGGACACAAGATGTAGGTTGCTAGCTAGGGCCAAAGCCTCTCTTAGAGAGGAAAACCCACAAAAATCTCTTCTCTTCCTATATATTTTTCACATGACAAATTCCAAGGCTTCCAGATTAAGACCAAGACCCTTCCAAGACCAAGTCAAACCTTTGGGAGGATGTGCTTCTACTTACCAAGTCAAACCAAGTCAAATCTCTTCTAATTGCAGAACTTTGACCCCCAGCTTCAGATTTCGGCCCTTACTACAGGCTTGAAATTTTCAACCACCTGCAACTAGCTGCAACTTCACACGTGTGTGAATTAGGGCTCCTAAGGCTTCCTCCTTCCTTCGCTTGGGTTGCTCCCTCTTCAAAAGCTTGTAGGTGACCAAATCAACTTCTTTTCTTCCAATTTTGACCCTTGTTTGACGACTTGAAAATTCCGGCCTTGATGCTACAAAAACCCTAGCCTTCCTTTGCACGTGAGAGAGAGAGAGAGAGTGTAAAAATCATAAATTTTTCTTCCTTCTTCCTTGAAGTCCTGCGCTTGCCTTTTTCCTTCATGCATTTCCCTAATTAGTCTGATTTCTCCACTGCCAGGTTGACTTGGCCTTGGAGGGGTAACTTGACACTTTTGGCTCAAAAATAATTCTTTTGACATGTTCCAAGATGCCCAATAGGGTATTTTACATATGACAATGAGTATTTTACATATGAAAATGAGTCCATGACTTCTTGACTCTATGACAAAACCTAGAAGCACTCAATGGGTGATTTAGCCTAAAACAAAAATAATCTTGAGCACGAAATTCATGCTAATAATAATACTAATAATAGTTTTATTTTATTTTTACAATTTACATGAATCAAGAGTACATTATATATTATGAAGATCTAACCTAGTTACATATTTCAACAATTATATATTTTATTTATTATTTTTTTATCATTTAAAAAATGAAGTAGCAAAATATCAATAAGATAAATTTAATATTATAACAAGAAATTTGAGACTAAATGATTAGAAAAAGATGCAAAAGTTTCTCACCTAAAATATAATAATAAAAACCTACAAACCTACATGCACAAATAAAAATAAAAAAAGAATAAATAGTAATAAAATAAAAGATTAAAAATTTAGAAGAAATTCAATAAAAAATTATCGATGAATTTTACCAAAAAAAACCTTAAAATTTAAAGGTGACAAAGATAAATTTCCAAAAAATAAATTCAACAAGTATTAAAATGATGAAGAATTTATGCTAGAGAAACATAATCAAAGTTTTCCTAATGCAAGTCGAAATTAAGGATGAAAACAAAACACAATAGAAAAAGTTTGATAAACCAATAAGTTGAAAAAAATAAGATAAACTAACAAATTAACAACAATGTAATCAATGATTCAATTGAATTAGATATATCATTATAAATAGAAGTACAAATAATGTATACAAAGCCCTAACAAAAATAAGTGGCTCAACTAATAAAAAGTCAAGGATAAAGTGACACAAGTGTATGAATAAAATATAATACCAATACCAAACACAAGTGTGTGAATAAGATATAATACCAATACCAAAGGTGAATCAAGAAAAATTGAAAAATATGATAAGGTAGTATACAAGGACATTTTATCGACATCCTAATCACAAAAATTGATATTGTAACCCACCAACATATAAATAACACTAAACAAAAAAAAACCTATAAATAATATTAATTCCAATACAATTGGGTTTCAAAATAAAAATCATGTTAAAATTACAATACAAAAATTCCATCTTGTGAATGATATAAACATACAATTTCACATAAAATCAAAATAGGTTTAACAATTCAAGAATAATGATGTATTATGAAAAAGTCTAACGAGTCATAATGAAGACATAGGTAAAATGCTTTGAAAACAATGTATCCTTGAATGGAGTTTTAATATAATAATAAAATATATAAATAATGCATTGTATCATAATAATAATTAACATCAATGACAACAACAATAAAAATAAGCATATAAGAGGTACAACTTTAGTAGTGGACAAACTTTCACCTTCATAATTTCATAATTTGTTAATCCATATAAGTATATTGTCAAAAGACATTGTATCTCATTTTTCATTCATTAATTAATTATATATTTTTCATATTTATATGAAGTTTCAACTATCTATCATTTCAATTATGCTCGTCTATCTGTCACTAAAAATTGTATCGTGTCTTTCGTCTTAATAACTTCAAGAATGATGAATTATGAGGAGGCATTGTAGGATGGAATGAAGACGATCCTTTTCCATAAAATGATTTGAGATTAAAACATTTTTTTAGGGAGAGATGATGTAATGACTATAAAATATATAAATAACACATTACATAATGATAATAATACTGTGTCAATTGGGGTTATCTCAAGTGGTTGGACAGAATGGATATTATCTTTGTCACCCAGGTTCAAATCCTCGCTAGTGACATGATGAGCTATAATGCCTTGATAAATATTTTTGTCATGGCTTCATGCCTATGAGTTTTGTTGTATTGACTTCAAGCCTTGTGAACTCTTAAATGTGTACCTGTGGGTTGCCATAGCAATAACAACCTAACTCTAGCCATTGGGCTAAGAGGAGGCTGATTTATTCCACTAGAAAGATTAATCAAATAATAATAATAATAATAAGAAGAAGAATGATTATTATTGATGATGACGATGATAATGTTAGTCAAGTAGGACAAGCTTGGGTGATAGGGAGAAAAATTGTTATCTTTCCTACTAAAGTTCAAATCTTGCTAGTGACATGTTGCACTCTTCATGAGACAATTGTTTATATGTGACCTTGAGCTTACCCTGGGTACCATCCTCAAAATCAGGGGAAGTGCCAAGAGGTTTCCTTAGGTTAGGTATTTCAACGAATAACAATAATAAATTAAGAGACATAACCATATGTATCTGAACTATCTTTCATTCCTTTGTTGGATATTTTTATGTATACGAAGTTTTGTTGTTTATTAAAATCCTTTATTTAATTCTTGGCACCAAAAATCTAATTGTGCTAATATAGTTGAGATAATCAAATTAGCATAATTTTCCACCAAATTTATATAAGAAACAAATTAAAAACTAATGGAAGTGATATCCAAAAAGAAACCGAGAGCATTGATAAAACCTTTTCAAAAGGATAAAAGCGTAATCCCATATGGATGGACCATTGATTTTTACTTAGGTATTATGATTTGGTAGAAAAGGATTTACTTGAAGTGGTAGAGGAATTGAGAACCTCTAATTAGGTTTAGTGTGATTTAAACTCTACCTTTATAACATTGGCACGAAATAAGGGCTATCCATCCTTCTTTGAGGATTTTAGAGTAATATCTCTTTTTAACTCAATTTATAAGATCTTATCAAATATAATCATGATGACACTGAATAAATTCATCTTAGATTACATATCACAAAAAATATTTGGTTTCATCTAGTAGAGACATATTCACTATGCAATAGGAGTGGCCCAAGAATGGTTTCATATTATAAAAGAGAAGAGACTTAGTTCTATGGTCATGAAGTTGGATTCATCAAAGGCTTACAATTATGTCAAATATTTATATTTAAGGCTTCTTCTAATTCATATAGGCATGGGTGCTTCCATGGTGAGATGAATTATGTGTTTCCTATCTTCAATCTCTTTTGGATTATTATTTAGTGGATCAACTTCCAATTTTTTCAAGACAACAAGGTTGTTCCCTATCCTAATTTCTTTTCTTCTAGGTGGTAGAGGAACTCAATTGAGTGGCGAAGACATATAAGTGAATGGAAATATAGAGGCATTAAAATTGGGAGAGAAATAATATTATCTCATTTTTTATTTGTAGATTATGTCTTGTTTGGAAATGAATCTTTGAGGGAGGCAGTCAAGAGAATTTTGGATTTAAATTTATTTCTACTAGAATGGAGGAAACTCCTAGAAATCCTCATTTAAATTAGTTATCTATAGCTCAGGAAAGGAAACTCTTAAGAATATTACCATTAATGAGCATTGTATTTAATAAAATTTTCAAATATTTAGGTTTTGTGTGGCTTCCTAAAGATCATAAAAAGCAAAGATTGGATATGGATTTACCAAAATATCGAACAAAGAGTGACAATGAAACATAACACATGGCTTTGAAGAGGGGGTAGATTAACATTGATAAAGTATGTACTTGAGGATATCCAAGAGTAATATCATTGATTTGAATTATATACAATAAGGGTGTTAGAAAATACAACGTTATAAATTTCGATTGGCAAAAAATAAAGATCATGAAGGTTCTTCACCTCTAAAATGGAGAAGGGTATCCAAGCCAAAATATTGGGGTTGTGGGGGGATGGAGGGAGATGCGCTCAACAAAATTCAATATTTTGGAAAATCTTTAGCAATTTTTTTTTAGAGACTCCCAAACTTTGATAGTCTATGATAAGAGGTTATTATTGAAAAACATCTTAACCCTTTGTAATTAGAAGAATTGATTTGGTCCATAAACAAATCAATCATTGATGTATCAATAATATTGAAATGTTTATTGCTATAATTTCCTTCGGTAGGTAATTGGTTATCTTGGATGACTGGTAATGGGATCAAGGTAAGGTTAGGGATTTACCCTTTGGTATTTTGTGCATGTGACTATAGAATTCCTTTCCAGAGGTATCATACCTCTAGTTGCATAGTATTTTTCACCTAATAAAAGTAGTATATACCCAATTTACTTTGTTATGGTTGCATGTTTTAAAAAAATCTAGTATACTTGGCCAAGACCATAATGATGCTAGATCTTGAAGTACTTTAATCTAGAGGTTAAATCACAATTCAATTAGGCACAGTAATGAGGAAGATGCATTGGTCTAATCAAGAGATATGACATTAGGACAAAAACAAGTTAGGTTATAATGCAAGGAACTATTTCGTAGGGAGAATGGAGAAGAAAGTAAATGGTGCTCAAAACCAATTTGGAAGGTAAAAGACGAATTAAAATCTAGAATTTTAATATGGTTAGCATTACCTAACAAAATTCTAACTTGGGATGTCTTGTGGAGATGATCATTGTAATGACCTTGTATTTGTGGTTTATGTAAACACGACAATGAGACCATTAACCATATCTTACTAGCTACCTATTCTTATGTTAAAGAATTTTATGATAAATTTATTTCTCTAGCTAGAGGTTTAGGGATTTGGAAGGTTAGAAAATTATTGACATGCATGAAAAATTAATTTGAGGAGCTCTTGGATCATATAGCTTTGTTTATGGCGGTGTCTTAGGAAATATGATTAGCTAGAAAAGCAATTATCTTCACAAAAAAAGAACACCTATATTCCAAGTTTGTCATCAAGATAAGTTTATTTATGAAGGTATTTTGTCAATTGAAAAGTTAAAATCTCCATGGATATATATATATATATATATATATATTTTTTTAATATTTGGTAATTGACATGCATATTCCTTGGGATTTTTTCAATGAACCAAGTCAAAGTGTGCTGGGGACATGTAGAATTGGTGGGGTGATTTTCTATTCTAATAATCATAAATTGATCTTCAAGGTTAGCCTAGAGGAAAGAACAAACAAATTTGTTAAATGGAATGCTCTTTTTCTAATTATTAGAATAACTTTAGAAAAACACTAACATAGGTACACATCTTTGGATACTCTAAGCTTATTTTACTGGGTAAAAAGTGACATAGGTATGCAAAATAAGATTCTCAATACCCTTGTTTACCCAAGTTATTACAAAGAAGTTTCACAATAAATTATTTTACTGAAATCTATATGTAGCTTGGCATTCATGTTTATGAATGGTCAAATAAAGCTCTATTGATGAAGGCAGTTGAGATGGAAATAATGGAAGAGAATGTTCTAGTTGTGTATCCATCACGTATCTCCCTTTATGACTATTGGATGGTATCCAATTAGTTGTTAAAGCATGTTGTGAATGGGTAGAAGTCCTTATGTTATTCACTAATGTAATCCTTAGTTTCATATAGATGAGGGATAAATGACCCTTTTGTTATTTTTATGAAAATTATTATATGAGAGGAACCTCAGAATTTAGGATGTATTTTTTAAAAGAATTTATGAAGTCATGCCTATGTTCTTACAGAGTTGATTGACATATTTATAATGTTTTAGTGTAGATGCAAAATGTACAATTAAGTTACCGTGAAATAGAATTAGTATGATCTTTTCCTTCAATATATAATATGTTTTTTACTATAACCTTCTTTATCTAGACATAGATATGGATGGTGATGGCCCTTGCCTTGATTAAATTTTTTTATTTTTAGTACATAAATATTGTCATGTCTTTCATGATACTCATTTATCTTTATATGAAGGATGTTCTTGCATTTTGAATTAAATTGGTTTATCTTTATAGTAGTTGTACACTACCACACTACACCAAAATTATAGAATGCAATGCTTAGTAACACTTAAAATAGATGTATTGAGGTTCCACATATGCAATGGTAGAACATAAGAGTTTACTACCATGTACTATTAGATTTGTTGCAATTTAGACAATGTTGTGTGCGTAGAGTGTGATATTAGACTTTTGTTACAAATTAGATATTGTCACAACATGGACTTGGTCTACTCTATTCGATTAAGACTATTTCCATACACATTAAATAATGGTTTCCCTATGAAATCTACTTGCAAACCCTTTTCTTCTTGCAACCATCATTTTTTCAACCAAAGTTTCAAAAACCTCCTACGAGATTCTTGTGAATTGTTGGTTCCTAAACTCCATTACGCAAATTTGAACTCTCCTTGATTTGTGAGTGTGATGCAAAACATAGGAGAAAGTGTTACTTAAATTCTAAGTAACCATGCTCACATAGTAAACATAAGTTATATGAATCTTCTCCATATTTTTAAGGTACTCCTAGCTATTTGTACACATAAAAAAACTCTAGCTTGGCTCAAAATGTTATGGTGCGATGACATGCCTAGAAATTTTTTAAATAGCTCCATTTATCAAACTTGAAGATTCATATATTTACACTAGGTTCTTATGGGTATCATTGAAAAGGAAACCATATTTCAAGGATATTTTCATTCTTGCTTTGGCCTCATAATCTTATGCCATTATAGACATTGATGGATTTTTCATAGATATTCCACCTAAAATATAAAAATTCTTTGCTATCAAAGACATTTGTCTTGTTTGAGACTTGAATATAAGAATTGGTTTCACATATTTCATAAGGGATGACCTCTACTCAAACACATTAATGACTTAGGAAGTGGATTTTCAAGAGGATATTCTACACTAAAATTTGGTTGATAGAGAAATGACACCTTATGGTAAATACTTTAGCTTGGGAGGCTGTCATTATTTGTTCATCCTCAATGTTAGTAAATCCTTATTTTCCACATTCTAGAGGCTCCACATTCCTTCTTTCATTGGCGGCTCTTATATTTTTGACTATGTTCTTGCTAGTAAGACCTTATATTTAGAAATTTAACGTCTTAAATTATATTCCTCACTTCACCCTCGTCTTAGACCACTACTACAATATGGGTCTATTTTTCCAAACCTAATTTTTCAAGTTCATTTTTCCTTTTTTCTAGCACGAGCTGGAAGTTTTTGATATGGAATTTGTGTCAAATTTGCATTAGGTTGTGTTTCTTTGATGATGCTAAAAAAATTTCATAAAGTTTATTTTTTCATTTTTTATTTTTTTTCACATTTGTGTCTACTAGCACAATGTTTTTTCTTTTTTTTCGTCATATCTACATCACTAAAATTTAGCATACATCATAGTTCTCAGGCTTGTGGCATTTTCTGCATCATGCAACCTCAAAATAACATTATGTACATACATGTATATCACATTATTAACATGTGTTAGTGCCATAGTAATATATTTAATAAAAAAGCTATGTATTATGAAATTGATTAGATGCCTAATCCTAGGGATTCTAAACATTGTAAATATTATGGTGTAGGATAAATATCAATAGTGGTAGAGAAATATGAATAATTATCCAACCTATTGAAAGATGAAATGAAAAATGTCATATTTCAACATATTTCTATATGGATCACATTAATAAAATCATTCAAGTCTAGATTTAGTTAAGGCATATCATAGGTATCAAAGCCTTAGTTTCTTGGATAACTCCATGATCATGTTGGATCATCCCTTCCTTTCTCAATAGTTTTTTGTTGCATACTCTTCAGAGTTGCTTCCATTCTCTCCACTAGCCATAATTATCCATAATTCTATATAATTTAGCCCTCGAAATTCCCAACGTGATTATTTTAGTACTCTTTTACTTTATGCCCTTGTTAGAAAAAACATATACCCACCCCATACTTTGGATAAATTCTAAGATTGGCACTTCCAATGGCCCCATTTATTGGAAAAATTATATTCTCCCCATATGATTGGTTCCTAAAAATGACTATGGAGTGTAATGTCCAATCCATCCTTTTGAAGCATCCATTGGAGGCATGTTGTGAACATATAAATGTCTAGAAAGTATAATAGGAAACCCATCCATTCAAAGCATTTGTTTAGTATCAATGATTACTTTATGTGGAAACACTTGATAATCAAAACTACCAATGATTAAATTGCAAGGAATAATGATTAGGTTGCATCTTGGAGCTCAAACAATTTTCCTCTAAATTCAATTCTCAAGATTGGATGGAAAAGAAGAAAAACTAACAAATTGACTCTATACACACATCAAATTTTTTTTCCCTTTGTTAATGGTTGCCAGTTTCCAAGGCCCATCGTACTGATTTTCATGGTTTCATATGTTATAGAATGGAGGAATTTTGAGATTTGGAAGTCGGTATTTGGAACCATTGGATTAAATAAAGCCCAGGATCCTCCCATATTTTTCAAGGGATTTCAATCATTCTACTAGTTTCAGTTGTTTCATAGTCAAATGAATAACCTCACTTGTGTTCAAATAATTGTGATGGAACCGAGATTTTTCGCGCTGCTGTTGCACCCGCGCCTGCGCCTTCAGCCCTTGCTCTTCACCTTCTTAGCTAGGCATGGCCCCTCCGGAATCCTCTCCGGAGGCGGCCGCTACTCAGCTTGCCTTCTTGGCTCTTGTTAACTCTCTGCGGCCTCATCATCCTCGCCCAACGATCTCCAATTTTGTGAAGAAACTCGAAGGTTTGCAGGAAGTCATTATTCCACCATCTTTACCTTGCATGGATGCTCTCTCCCTTGCTGAAAATGATCTTATTGGTCAATTTACCAGGCTCTGGCCCTCTCCGAAGACGGTGCAAAGATGGATAGAGCGAAACTGGTCTGAAAAAATTAATGGCAAGATCTTAATCTGCTTCTATGGGAAAGGGTATTTTATCTTCCATTTCGAATCCAGAGAAGACACAAATTTGATCTTCAGAAACGGCCCCTACTTCATGGATTCCAGAGGTTTTTACCTCAACAAATGGATGCTGGATTTTGACCCTGAGATGGATGTGCCTAGCGCAGTTCCGGTGTGGGTTTGTCTTCCTCACCTCCCCCTCCACTGTTGGGAAGATGATTCTGTCCGTGCCATTGGGAATGCCGTTGGTAAATTTATTGATCAAATCGAACCAAGGGACAATATGCAAGCCTGTGCCAGGATCTGCATCGAGGTAGATCTTGGCAAGGGTCTCCCGGAGGCCATCAAGCTCAAAGTGGATGACTGGACTCATATTCAGCAGCTGGATTACGAGTAGATTCCGTTCAAATGTAAGGTATGTCATGAATATGGTCACTTTGCAAATCTCTACTCTAAAACAATAGATGTTGAAAACTCTGATCTTGATGCTCAATGGGAAACAGTTAAAAAGAAGAAGACTGTCTCGCATTCTAAGGAAAACCCTTCTGTAACACCTCCCAAGGCTAATCCCCTTGCCTCCTCTTCCTAGGATCCCCCCCTCCACCTTTCTGTGCCCCCTATTTCCCCTTCTCCCCCTCCCAAGACCACCCTAGAATATTCCAACCCTTTTCCCTCCATCTCTCCTCCCAATGATAACCCTCCCCTTATCATCCCTCTTACCCAACCTGAAAACCCTCGTACCTCCCCTATCCTCCCGGATCCTCCTTCTTTCTCCCAAGACCCCCCTTCCATTCGAACAACTAGAAACTCTTCGAAGGAGCATGGAGAAAATCTTGAGTCTAAAAAAAAACAAGGCCCAGGAAGGAAATCTACAAAACAACAAAGGGATGAAAATGCACAAAAGGATATAGCAATGGGCACTCAAAATCCCATAGAAACCTACATATTGGGGCAGAGTAGCAAGGAGGCTCATAAGGAACATGGAGGGCGAGCAACCCTTTGGACCACCTCCCCTCAATGATGAAAGTCCTATCTTGGAACAAAAGGGGATTAGGGAACCCCTCCAAAATAGGTGCTCTTAGAGATCTGATAAATCATGAAAAGCCATAAATTCTTCTCTTGCAAGAAAGTAAGCAAGGAAGATCAGAAATTAAGAAAACAATTGATAAGCTAAATCAGTATGAAGGCCTCCTCTCCAATTCAAGAGGCGCTTCAAGTGGTCTCGCCACCCTTTAGAATAGTAGTATTTGGAGCCATAAATACAACACAATCAATCATAATTGGGTCAAAATTACTTTAGAGAACTGCAAATATCACAAAAGAATTACCATCTACAATGTTTATGCCCTAAATAATTATAGAGATAAAGAACAGTGCTGGAATTCCATCAAGACAGATATTGACGAAGAGGAAAACATTAGCATCTTAATGGGAGGAGATTTCAATCTTATCCTCCATGCCAATGAGAAGAGAGGAGGAAGCTTCATTAAGACCCTTTTAGAACTCATCTTGAAGGCATAATGCAGGAGCATGATTTAGTGTACATAACACCTAAAAACCGTAGATTCACTTGGAGCAATCGAAGGCTAGGGAGGAACAACATCATGGAGAGGCTAGATAGAATTCTCGTTGATGTCTCCTTCCTTTCTTCCTTCTCTTCAGCCTCTGCCTATGTTCTTCCATTTTATTCTTTGGACCACTATCCTATCACCCTCACCTTTGAAGATCAACACTCTATGGGGCCCATCCCTTTCAAATACAGTACTCTATGGAACAATATTCCTGAAGCAAATCAGATTTTTCACAATACTTGGTTCCAACACATAGAAGGCTCCCCAGCCTTCATTTGGGAAAATAAATTGAAGAAGACGAAGATAGCTCTGAAAGAGTGGGCGAAATTCCATTATAAAGAACCAGAGCGGATCCAATCTGATATAAAGCACAAATTGGAAGATGTACACAACAAAATTGAAGCAACTGGGCTTATTCAAGAGCATCATGATCTCGAAAGTGATCTCTACTGCCAGCTCTACTGCGCCAATAGAGAGGAGGAGCAAAAATGGCGCATAAAATCGAGGCAGGTGTGGCTGAAGGGAGGTGACAAGAACTCTGCCTTCTTTCACAAACAGGCCACTGTTAGGAAAGCAAAGAATAATATCACTTCCATTATAGATACGAAAGGACATCTCCAAATTGATCAAGAAACAATTAAAAAAGTCGCCACTGAGCACTTTAAGGATCTTCTTATTGAGACGAGAGGCGTTGAAGACTACTCAAACTTCCTCCAACATCTTCCCACCACAGTCAATGAGGAAATGAATAATCTGCTCAACAGAAAAATCAAAGAGGAGGAGATCCAAAGTGCAATCTGGACCCTGCATCCAGACAAAGGACCGGGTCCTGATGGTTTTTCTATTATTTTTTACAGGGCTTATTGGGACACAATTAAAAAAGATCTAGTCACAATGATACAATGGATTCAGTGCAAGAGAAAAATCGGAGGCTACACCAATGCCACCCACCTCGCTCTCATTCCCAAAGAAAATTGGCCATCATCCTTCTCTGGATTTCGGCCTATTTCTCTTTGCAACTCCTCTTATAAGATCTTGACCAAAATTCTTGCCTTGTGCCTTAAACCACATCTTCATAACCTCATCTCTGAAAATCAAGGAGGTTTCATGTCTAACAGACAAATAACTGATTCCATCCTCCTTTTTCAAGAGGCAATACACTCTAGCATCTCTCGTAAAGAAAAAGGCTTTATCTTAAAGCTTGATCTTGCCAATGCTTTTGATAGGGTTAGACATTCCTTCCTCCTTGTTGTCCTTAAAAAAATGGGGTTCGATCCAATATTTCTTGATCTTGTTAAAGCTTGCATTTATGGGCCTTGGATATCTCCCCTTGTCAATGGTAGACCAACCCCCTAGTTTCAATCCTCTCGAGGTTTAAGACAAGGTTTCCCTCTTTCGCCTTACCTCTTCATTTTGATGGCTGAATCCTTCAGCAAGGCTTTGGATAAAAAGCATCTGGTGGGGCTTATAACCGACAACAAATTTTGAAGTGGAGTAAAAAATATGAATCATTATTAATTTGCAGATGATACTCTTCTTATGGGATGAGCCTCCAAGATCATAGCCCATCGATTTAAAACAATCTTGGAAAAATTCATGAGCTACTCCGGAGGTATGATCAATCATATTAAAAGTTGTATCTGTTGACACCTAATCTTATGGGATGGGTGTGGATATTTAATTTTGTATAATAAATAATATTGGGAAATAAGGAAGGCCAAGAGTCATTGGGAGATGAATCCCAATATCCTCACCTCCATGTATAAATGCATGTTCATTCTTCATTCAATAACACATTCTGATTTGAGGAGTTACCTCCTGGTTTGACATGGTATCAGAGCCAGTCCCACTATTGGCATTTCTTCCTGTGGTGTAACTCCCTCTCCTTTGCTCAGCTATTTTTATTAATAGTTTTTGCTGCTCCTACTTATTGCTAGACTATTATTCTGCATTTTTTTTCTCTGCATAGCTCTGACATTTGCAGCTCCTGCAGCTCCTGAATATTCTGCAATCCTGCAGTTCCTGGAACACTGCAAATTGTAGCCCCCTCTGCAGTCCTGCAACTCTCTCATTCAATTTTGTAATGGCCTCTCAGCCTCCCTCTTTCCAGTTCCTGGCCTTATGGCCCCCCCCCTCTTCTCCAACACCTACGCATCAATACCATCCCATCCAAACACCTCTTCATCGCTCAATCTACTACAACACTCCTTATCCCTCCGACTTAACGCCTGTTTACCACCGCCTACACGCTGCATATACCATATTCCATCTGCGTTTAATATAATACCACTCTTACATCTCACGCTGTGTCAATTTTTGGATTGCGCCCTTCGTTGATTGCTCACGCTGTGTCATATTCAAACGCCCTCTGTCCAAATTATTAACGCCATTCCCACCTGAAGAGCTATACTAGTCGACTGCATTATATATATATACCCGCAGTTGTATTATAATACGCTCCCATTCCCACAGACATATTACAATACCGCCTACAGCTAATTATAATATCGCTCCCGCCCTCATACTGTTTGTATATCCCACCATATGTAATACGCTGCCTCTGTCCATTTTATATACAACGCTGCAAAGTCATACAATACAGTGTTATAATACAACGCTCCACACAGTTTCTAATTCACTGTCCCCTCCATTTAATATGCCATTCCATATTTTATATACAACGCTGCCTCTGTAATATGTAATACGCTGTCCATTTTATAATACCACGCCCCTTCATATTCCACCTTGTAATACCGCTCCCCTCCTCTGTTATAACACTGCCCCTTCCATTCTTTAATATCAATACCGCCTTCATATAATACCACGCCCTTTATTCTCACCGCCCTCCCATCTTTTAATACCATATGCCCATTTCATAATACTGCCCATTCCGCCTTTTAATACCATACGCCCATACTGCCCATACGCCCATTTCATAATATTGCCCATTCCGCCTTTAAATACCATACGCCCATACTGCCCATACGCCCCATTCACCTTCATAATTCCGCCCCCTCCCATAACATTGATATCGCCCTCCCATTTCATAAAACTGCTATTCATACAATTTTTTTTTTCTCCAAACAAAACAAAAAATACATATATATTTTTTGGTGCAGAATTCAGTTTTTAGCAAAGAGTTTTTTTGTCCTTTTAAATTCAGTGTCTTTTAGCAAAAGAGTTTCTGTCCTTTTAAACTGAGTATATTTTCCAGCAAAGAGTGTTTTTGTTTTCTCTCCTTCAAAAGAGATTCTCCAGCAAAGTTTTTTTTCTCTCCTCCTTCAAAAGAAGATGACAGTCCCTTCATCTTCTAAAGAGGCTACATACTTGGCATAGAGAGAAAAGAGAAATGCTTCAGGTTCATCCAGAGGAAGAGATGGTAGAAGACGAAGAAGAAACTTCAGAGAAAAGGGGGGCAGACAATCTAAAGCTCAGCAACAAATAAATCAAGACAAAGGTAAAACTAATAACAAAGACAAAGGTAAACCACATGAATCAGCTCATTCTTTTCTAGCACATTGTAACAATGGAGTAACTGAAAACCTATTTGATGTTTCATTTACTTCATGGAGAGATGATTGGTTGCTAGATTCAGGAGCAACATGTCACATGACATTTAGAAAAGATTTTTTTGAAGAATTCACCGACAAAGTTGATGGAGCAGTATATTTCGCAGATAAATCCAAACTCAAGCCACTGTGGCTTGGCACAGTCGTTTGAACTGCCTGTCTTCCATATCATATCCTACATGAGGTTCTATACCTCTCGAGTCAAGAGAAATTGCCGTCTCGGTCGAAATCCGGGCAGCGAAGGACACTCAATTCATTTGTTTGATGGAAAGGCAAGAGGTCGTAAAAGCATCAGATCACTCACTTGTCATGGAGGGAATAGAAGAAGGGAGACTCTTGAAGCCGAAAGTTTATCCGTTCATGCTCAAAAACTTTGCATTCGCCCACATCATGATGAAGGTACATTCCCATCAAGTCTTTTATGCATGCTAGATTTGGACACTTAAACTATGACAACCTTCGATTGTTGAAGAAAAATGGTGTTAATGGACTGCCTACAATTCCTAGGAAACTTAAGCAATGTGATGCTTGTATTCTAGGAAAGCATAGAAAACAGCCATTTCATGATTCATATTCCAGAGCACATAGAAAACTTGAGCTTATTCATTCATATTTATGTGGCCCTATGCCTGTTGCTTTTCCAAATGGAAATAAATATATGATGAAATTTATTGATGATTACACCAGAATGTGTTGTGTTTACTTATTGAAGAACAAATCTGATGCTTTTCAAAAAGTCAAGAAATTTCATGCATGGATTGAAAATGATGCACAAAATCATATTGGCTCTATTCACACTAATAATGTAAAATAATACACTTCAAATAATTTTGAAAAATATCTTCGCCAACATGGGATCAAACATCAAACAATCGTGCCTTACAATCCCCAACAAAACAATGTACTTGAAAGAATGAACAAGACAATTTTAAATATGGTACGTTCCATGATTTTTTTCAAGAATGTAAAATTGATGTTTTGGGATGATGCGGTTCTATGTGATGTGTATATAAAGAATATGTGTCCTTCAAATTCAATCAGAAGAAAAACTTTTTATGAAACATGGTATGGCCACATTCCTTCTGTAAAGCATTCCAGGGTCTTTGGTTCCAGTTATGCTTTGATACCTAAGGTACAAAGGAATAAACTTCGTGCCAGAAGTCGAAAATGTATCTTCTTGGGGTATTCCAATACCTCCAAAGGAGATCGTCTCTATGATGAAGTCAATAAGAAGTTTGTAGTAATAAGAGATGTCATATTCCTTGAATCTTCCAAGAGTGACAAGGTTGTTGAGCGGCAACTTGATCACCTGGATAGATTCACACATGCAAAGTCCTTCCAAGAATTTGATAATGTGATTCCACATCTTGAAAGGGGGATTCTGATATTGAATCAAACTATGGAATCATGTCCCGAAGCACTCTCTCCCCCACATGAAGAAACAACCACGAATGACAAATTGGATGATGTGATTGACAGAATTGGGAGATTGAATCTTGAATCAATCCCAACTCACTAAGTGCCCAACTCCGGGCCATCCCAGAAAGGTCCTCCCAAATGGCTGACAAAGACACTGGAGAATTTTCATCCCGATGAGGTTGGAAAAACAGGAACAAGAAGTTCCACTAAACAAAACGAAGGTGACATAGATAATTCTGATTCTCCTGTTGATATAGATATTGCTTATAACTGTGAATTGAGTTTTTCTATATATCATGAACCAAATTCCTTCAAAGAAGATGCTTCTCATGATGAATGGAAGGAAGCGATGCAAAAGGAGTATGATGCCTTGATAAATAATGGCACTTGGAAGCTGGTTGATCCGCCTTTGGGAAAAAAAAAAATTGGTTGTAAGTGGGTCTACAAGAACAAGTATAAAGTAGATGGCTCACTTGACAAACACAAGGCTAGGCTTGTGGCAAAAGGCTTTGCACAAAAATAAGGAATCGATTATGAAGAAACTTTTTCTCCCACAGCAAAATGGACCACCATCTGGACTCTCTTTGCCCTAGCAGCTCGGAATGGATGGAAAGTCCATTAGATGGATGTAAAAACTGCCTTTTTGAATGGAGATCTAAAGGAGAAATTTTTTATGTCCCAGCCAGAAGGATTTGTTGTAAAGGACCAAGAACAAAAAGTTTGCAAGCTTATAAAATCTTTGTATCACCTCAAGCAAGCACCACGAGCCTGGTATGAGAAATTAACCAAACATCTTTTGAAACTTGACTTCAAACATTTTGATCTTAATGATGCAACCTTGTTTGTTAAGAAAGTTGGAAAAACAGTTGTATATCTTGTGGTGTATGTAGAAGATCTTTTGATAACACGGAACAATGAGAGCTATATTGCATCCATGAAGAAAGAATTGAAGAAAAGTTTTGAAATGACTCATTTGGGTCATGTTCATTACTATCTGGGTATTGAAGTAATTCAACATCCTAAATTTATATTTCTTTCTCAAAAGAAGTACATTGGAGATCTCTTTGAACAAATTTGGCATGGATGACCTAATCCCTTAACCACTCCAATGGAACAGAACTTAAAGCTCACATCTATTGAAGGAAAAGAATTTGAGGATGCAACAAAGTATAGATAGCTTGTAGGAAGTCTGATCTATCTGACCACCACCAGACCAGACATTTCATTTGTTGTTGGAATCCTCTCCAGGTTTATGCAAAAACTCATGAAGGACATCGTCTCAGCTGCAGAAAAGAGTGCTAAGGTATCAAGGGGACTCAAGACTCGACTCAAATATACATGTGTAGGCGACGCAAATTTTGATCGGATAATCTGATTCAAACTTTGATGGCGACAAAGAAATAGGGGTGTCTACTACAGGTTACACCATGAGTCTTGGATCAGGAACCGTCTCATGGAGATCACGCAAACAACCAGTTCCAGCAGATTCCACGACCGAGGCAGAATATGTGGCAGTAGCTGAAGCAACAAAAGAAATTGTGTGGCTCCAGAAGATCCTGGAAGATTTGTAGATGAAACAAATGTATTCCACTCCACTCATGATCGACAACACTTCTGCAATAAAGTTGGCTAAGAACCCAAAGTTCCATGATCGAACAAAGCACATCAATAAAAAATACCATCTAATTTGACATCATGTTCAGGCCAAAACCATCCATCTACATCATTGTTCCACCAATGAGCAAACCGCTGATATATTCACCAAAGCACTTGGAAGAGAAAAGTTTGAAAAGTTCGTATAGATTGAATAGATAGGACATCCTCTCGATTAAAGGGGGGAATGTTGACACCTAATCCTATGGGATGGGTGTGGATATTTAATTTTGTATAATAAATAATATTGGGAAATAAGGAAGGCCAAGAGTCATTGGGAGATGAATCCCAATAGCCTCACCTCCATGTATAAATGCATGTTCATTCTTCATTCAATAACACATTCTGATTTGAGGAGTTACCTCCTGGTTTGACAGTATCTATGGTTGGAATGATTCTGCTCAAACTATTCACAGTATTGCTAACATATTTGGGGTCCCCTACAAATTACATTGGGGGAATTTTTCTTATCTGGGTATGCCTATGAGCATTGGTTCCTTGAAGGTAGAAGTATGGAACATTACCATCGACAAAATGAAAAGAAAAGTGCAACAATGGGGTTCTTCGTGGCATAACCCTATAGGTCGCCTTATCCTCCTCAAATTTGGTCTCTCTTCTTTGCCTTTATATCAATTCACCCTCCTTTAGGCCCCTGCCATCTTCCATCATAAAATGGAAGCCATCATCTGACACTTCCTTTGGCAAGGGGGGAAAAGTGACAAAAGGAAATACAACCTCATAAACTGGAGACAGGTCATTCATGATCAGAAACATGGTGGATTGGGAGTACGATCTCCAAAACTCCTAAATACTGCCTTTGGAGGTAAGATAGTTTGGAGACTCATCAGTGGCAAGCCGACTTGTTGGAAGAGTGTCTTGGAAATAAAATACCTCAACTCTACTAGGCAGCAACTTCTTGGCCAAGATATCCCCAACAGATCATGCTCCAAAATTTGAGGGCTATGCAAAAAAGCAATTCCATTCTTAGCTCAAAATGTTTCCAAAGTACCCATGGGTGGTAACAACATCAACATTGGGAAGGATCGAATTATGGGACAACTCCCCATTAACAACAAACTTGAAACTCACCAAATTTTATCCTTCTTCAGTAACATGGGCCTGCATTATTTAAACCAGATCTCTAATTGGGATGCTCAATCTCTGCTATGGACTGGGTGGCACTTCCTAGAAGTTCCTGCTCATCTAGATCCGAGTCTCGGAGCCCTTCAAGATCAACTCCATGGTATTGCTCCTATTAAAAAAAAAAAGTGAGGATGAAGTCCGTTGGGATCCTTCTGGATCAACTTACACTATAAAAGCTGCATATCAATACCTCTGCAATATTTATTATCCCATGCCTATATGGTCAAACTGGAAGGCAACTTGGAGATCTGAGGCCCTCCCCAAGATCAAATTCTTTATATGGACTTTGTTAAAAGGGAAAATATTAACCTCTGATAATCTTAAAAAACGAGGCGTGATTGGACCCTTAAGATGCCCAATTTGTCAAGCTGCAGAAGAAACTATTCAACATCTATTTATTGAATGCCCCTTTGCCTTTTGCTGCTGGAAGGAGCTCGTTCCAAATTTCCAACCTTCATGGGATTCACATAGCACCATCACTGAAGCCTTGCATTCATGGAGAAGAAATTATCCCTGGAAACGAAAGAAGAACAACATAGCTAAAAGAGTTTGGGATGCCCTTCCCTATTCAATTCTATGGAATATATGGCTGGCTCAGAATCGAAAGGTCTTTATAGACAAAGAACCCTCCTTCAGAAAGCTATGTAGTAAATATCAGAGCCTCACACTCGAAGAAATTTCAGCCAAGAGTAAAAAAAAAGGATTATAAATACCTCTGTGTGGAAGAACGAAACTTTATTGGCTATCTTCTGGAAAAAAACAAAAGCATCAATAGCAGTAGCACTATAACTAATCAGCGGCACAATTCTGATAACAGTTCGAAAATTCGAATGAATAAGGAGGATTTTATCATTTGGTTAAAAATCTATAACAGACCTTCCCTATTATTTGATGGGGATTCTAAGTCTAATCTGGGAGTGGTTGGGGCTGGAGGCATCATCCGTAATGAAGCAGGTGTTATTATTTCATCTTACAATTGGGGACTAGGTCCTTTTTCTAACAATAGGGCATAATCTCTCGCCTTGCTTCAAGGTATAATCCAATTGCAAAAGCTCGGCATAATAAATGCCATGATCTTTGGAGATTCGAATATTATTATTAGTATGATGATTCAAAATCATTCGACATCCAATGTGGTGCTCCGTCAGACCACTAGCAGGTGCCAATCTCTTGTTTTCTAGATGAAAGAGATTAACTTCTTCTACATTATTTGCAACCTCAATAAGGAGGCGGATCTCCGTGTCAACAGTGCATGTACCCGAACCATTGAATGTATTTTTTGCAATGACCTCGAAAATCAAGCTCATCTACCATGAATCTGCGCAAATATCTTTTGATATCTCCTATAGGGGATTCTGTCCTCGTTGGAATATTTCGCATAATCTCCCTCACCCTCCTCGTGACTCTTTCCTCGCTTCGTCCTGCCTTCTTATGCACAATCCTCCCTATTTATCAGGCCATCCTCCTTCCTTGGAGAACACCCTTCTCTTCCCCTTCGCGCTGCCCCTCTGTAGATTTGTGGATCTGCATTTCCCTCTGCTATCCCAGACGTTCTTTGGAAATCCGTCTTGACCACAACTTGCCCTCCTCAGCGCCGACCCTTTTCATTTGTTTCTGTGACTCTCTTTCAATTTCTGACTGCCTCTTTTGCGAGCTCAACATCCTAAAGCAACATTCGGTTCATCCTTGCATCCGGTTGCAGAGTTTAAGTATTGAAGGTTTACATTTTCTCCCCAGAATGGCGTGTAGTGAGGACTGCCTGCATTGTGCAAACCTCCAAGCTGAACTGGAACATATTCGAGCCCATCAGAAGATCTTGGACACTAAACTTCAATCTCAGGCTAATATGGTGGATGAGAAACATGAAGTTGATCTCAAATTTTTCCTCCATAGGGTCTCCTCGCTCCAAGAACAGTTCAACGAGCTTTCGAACATATGCGGTCATGCTGAAGAGTCCATCAAAATCTTGAAATATATGTTGGATAAGAATAGTGCTCCAAGTTCCAGCTCTAAAAATCTGAGAAATGTGGGCACTGAAGCCAATCCTGAAGACTCCACCACACGACAGATCAACCATATAAATATAGATTAAGCATGTCATGCAAATTCTCCTTACTCCTATTCCAGTTTGTTCGTATTTATGCAATCTCTGTTTTTCAGATATTTAGGAAAGCTAGAAGCAAAAGGGTTGTAGTTGTTTTCTATTGCCACACCCTTCACACTCTTCATGTATCACATCATGTAACAATGGAGCTTTGTCTCCCCTTTCTTTTTTGAATACAAATAACAGTCGATTATGTTAATAAAAAAAAATTGTGATGGAAGAGGAAGGATATAAGGTTTGTTGAACATGTATGATTTAAGCCAAGGGCTTGCATGGAAATTGTTGATCTCATTTATTAAAATATCCATTGAAGGAATTCGTGATACAAAGATTGTGGTTTACGATAATGAAGATTATTTTTGGGGGAGGTGAAACATCAATTTTTTTTTCCTTTTAGGATTAAAATTATGAAAATTTTCAACCATGGCATTAAAAACAAATATCATGACTATGAAAGACATGAAAAAAAACCTTGAAATACAAAAGTGGTGATGCAACATCAACATTTTTTTACGGTTAAAATTACAATATTTCTAAACAATGGCATTAAAGATCAAATATCATGATACAAAAAAACCTTAAAAATCAACACCTAAATGAGAGAGTGTTTCTACCAAGTGTAACTTGACCTCTTTTTTAAAGGATAAAATTATAGATCATTTGGAATATTAGCTAAGAAAACCTATACCATTGCAACCAAGCCATAAAAATCAACCATCAAATTGAAACATACTGCTAGTAGTGGAACCCCCTTTCAATGGGGTTTTAAAATTGCAATAATTTTAACTATGGTCTAGAAAATCCTTGCTAGTGGAAACAAAATCATAAAAAAAAAAAAAACATTTTTTAAAAAAGTGCGGCATAACTCATTTTTATTTATTTTTAATGAAAAAAATCATTAACTTAAAAAAACCAAAAAAAAAAATTAAACACACACACTCACTAATTAAAAAAAAAGAAATCAAAACTTCAAAAGATACTTAAGAAGACTTAATGTTAGCCTTAAACCTCCATTTAGTAGAAGAATTAAACTCCTGCTACCCACTTGGTTTGTGGTCTTCCTTAAACCACCAGATTTAGAGAGCACATTCAAGCTATCCACTTCCATAATTCATATCTCTTGATGGACTCATATACACCCCTTCAGATTAAGGGGGAATGTTGGAAACCTAATCGTTGGGGATTGGGTAAATTTGTATAGTTCACTTGAGAGGGAATACGAAGAGTCTCGAGTAAAAATGAATAGTATTTGTGAGTCCCAAGATCCCTTGGAAGATAAATCGAATGGTCACAAGATATTTTATTTACTTGTATCACATTATATCTAAATATATTCTCTAATTCCACGTGTCTAACATGTTAGTAAGAAAGCTCCACATGAATAGGTATTCCACAAAATATAAAAAAAATTATGTTATATATAAAAAAAATCCAATGGTTGTACCTTTTTTTCCTTACAAAAATCGTTTGAAGTAGTCCTCATTTTCCTAATCTAAAGTGCATATGCCCATTCTATGAGGTGTGCAAGTTGCATGTCTCTTATGAGGAATTTCATATTTATGAATTAATTGATCAAACTTTATTATGATGCAAACGTAGAGTGAAAATTGGGTCTAGCATTGATGCAAGGTTTTTAAAGACCTTTCCATTAATGGTATATCAAATACTTGGTTTTGACACCCAATTATTGACAATGGACATTTGCAAGATCATAACTAGTTTTAAAGTAACAAATTGGTGGTAAATATTCTCAATTTAGAAAGTGATGTTGTTGGGCATAAAAATAATAATTTAAAGCTTTCGTGTTGTTACTTACCTCAAGACCTTTCCAAGGAAATTCCTTCTCCCCATTTTGAGATTGGATGACTACATAGATGTGTCACAACTCTCCAAAATAATTTAGAGGGTGTTGTTCAAGTAGCTTACCTAGAAAGGATTCAGAGAAAATATATAGTAGGTTCCTTAACATTTTGTGTATTTTCAGATTGTAAAGTATTCATTAAGATTTTAGTATTGTCAATACAAAATATAATTTCCAACAAAAATCAGACCAAATGGTAGCAATATAAAAAGTATGCTACTTGTGAAAAAAATGATAAATAATTCCCAATGAATGTATAATACAATGCTACATTTCCAAAACGTGTTCAACTATAAGGGGTATCCTTTGCAAATATCATATTCATAGATATGTTGTGCTATACAACACCCCCCATTTATTTTAATAAATGGGGACCCTTTAGAAATAATTAGGAAATTCATTTTCATTTATTTTTAGCTTTAAGTAAAAAAACTTTAGGAAATAAAGTTTCTTTGTGATTTTCCGCTTTATTCCTTAGTGTGCATCAGAATCTGCATAACTTACAAACTTAAAAGACTTGAAACCCACTAAGTCACGTGGGCTGTCAAATGCACTAAGCTTTTTCCAAAGTTATATTAAAAATCTTATTGCAAATGCTTTAATTGTCGTTATAAATGAAAATCGCATCGCACCTCATTTAAATCGATTAAACTTATAAAGCAATTCAGTATAAGTTGTGATTATGTGGACCCAACGAGCCAATAAAGTAATAAAAATAAAGCTCTGACGTCCCATAAAGCACATCCACTTGACTTTTTGAATGTGCACTTCACAATTCACAGGACTTAACTGAAAGCAAATTCATTTACCAAAATAAAGTTGCGATGTGCAATTTGTGCAAATCGTATTTTGCAGAATTTATGGGTAACATCATAAGTGAAAGAGTTATAAGTCGCGACGTGCGATGAATGGCATTTAATTACTCAAACATGCGAAATAACTTACGTCATATCAAACCAAACTACGAGATCCAACGTCTTAAATTGATTAATAGCTATTTCGTGTGAAGGTGTAAAAGGTTTGATTTATAAAGATTATTGGTTATTAATAAAATTTAATGAAAGTAAGGTTTCGATAGATTCATATTTATTCATGCATGTTTGAAATAAATTAATGATAGATTTGTCTCTTTGTTCCATGTATTTTTAATGTTTTCTCTGTTTTCTTAAAATCAGGAGACCACTTAACGGAGTGAGGAAGATTGAAATGAACAAGAAAGGCAAAGAAATTGACAAAGCATCATCTACCAAAGACTCAGATATGTCTCCCCTGTTTTCAAACACCACCTGCAACAAGGATTGCGACATTTCTTCATGTGAGGAAATGTATAAGCTTTTCGAGGATGAAAAGCCAAGAGTAATAGAAAAATTTGCTTCAGCAAGAGAATTTGTTTCTTTAGACCCGACCTAGTTCGACGCTGCATGTTCATTCGGCCACAAGGTAGCTGCAAGGAAAAAAATTCTCCCTTATACAGACATGATTAAGTGGGTAATCGACCAATTAAACATAGAAGAAAGAACATTAAAAGATTCAAAAGGCGAGAATATTGGGTCATTCAGGGCAGAAGACTTACAAGAAATGTACCATCTACCCTCCTCGCAACACAAATATGACAAGGATTTTCTTCAAAGCTTTAGAACAAAAAATCCAGATTTGGTGAAAGTCATAAAGGAATGGAAAGAAGACCAAGGAAAACTTAATAAAGATAAACTCGGTATGTACCCAATTGCGCAAATTCCTTCCCCTTACTGTTATGCTGCCGGTATGTTGTCCAGATTATATGCCAAACCTGATACCACTAGGTTTTCTGTAGATTGGGTCCCACTAATTGACACAATCGTCAATTCTTTAATTTTGAATTGGGAAAATATCCTATCTGATAATTTAACTAAACACATCATGAAGTATAGGAATAAAAGGAGTGTTTCATCTAGAGAAATACCCCCCTTTTATATGAGTGCCTACGTCATGGACGCAATTTCCTTTTCTTCTAGTTTTCCTACCATGGGATGGAAATGGACTACCCAAGACCCTACCCCAATCCATATTTATCACAAAGCCCTTTGGGATTTAGACTTCCATTTGAATTTTTACAAAATTTTCCATAGAGTCATGTTTCCTATGCACCAGATGATATTTAATGACAAAGCCCTAGGGTTTCCAAAGAAGCTAGTACATATATTATTTCTGTTGCTAGAGGGTTTGTAGAGGAGAGTTTCACATATGCCAGAGTATTTGGGAGTTATGCTTCTCCCCACGTCCTACTATATTATGTTCTTGATAAGTTACTTGTAAGAGAGATAGCCTACCAGCTTGTTAATGGTATTTCTAAACAACTTAAAGATGCTAAGAAGGCTGTTTGGCCTAATTTTCCTTTACAGTGCGGTACTTTTTCATGTTTTGATATTGGTTATGCCTACAAGTAAGTTTCAATGATTAATATATTGAATTTGGCAGTAATGCCAATGCGGCCATATGATCCAAATGATGTAATTAAAAACTACATCACTGAGCTCAAAATGAATCCTTTTGTAAAATAAATAGACAGATTTGATGATTTCTTTCAAGTATGGAAAAGTTTTCAGATATAATTAATTTTTCATCCAGTAAACTCAACCAATATGATTTGAAAGCCATCCAAACATACATAAATAAGAGACTGGAGAGAATTCCTCTTAACTTATTGACTACTGAAGATGTCAACAGACCTACTCCAAGTATTAGCTTGGATAATGAAACAAAATACATGTCTGAGGATGAGTTGGAGCAATCAGAGCATCAATCTCACAATTCGGATCATTCTGAAAATGAATCCAAAAATAGAAAGGAAAGCCCAGAAAAGATAATTGATCAATTAATCCAAGAGATTGAGATGTAGGAGAAAAAAGGAAGCAATGGAATAGAGTCAACTTCTCAAGAAGTTCAACATAGTCAAGATACACTTGATCAATCAGGAAAGTCCCAACGAAAGAATTAAGTTAGTGAATGGGAAGAGTTTTCTAAAGCAATAGAAACTCCCAATCCCAATACGGATGAAGCTACTGGTTTTCAGACACCTGAACATTTCCAAAAGTTAATGGAAACTATTTTTACTCTACAACAAGTTCCAGAAACTCATGATCGAGAGATCATTCCAGCTTACCATACTGAACATATAGCGTTACAAGTTGAGGAAATTCCTTCACTGGATATCTTCTACAGTCCTAGTTATAAGGCTGTAGTCAAGAGAAATAAAAGTAGAAGAATGGATGAAATAGTCTCAGATATTACAAATGAATTTGTTGAAGTTTTATGGAAGGATCCCCTAGCTGATCCTACTAAACATTTAACTAAACTATCACAGTTTGCAGGGACATATGCTAGTGCCATTGTTGATAAAGCCACTGAGGTTAAAATGTTACTAAAGCAGAAGGAATATAGAATAAAAGAATTTGAGAGGCTATTACACCAAGATAAGTCTAACTCCAATGAGCAAATTAAATTGAAGATGGCCCAATTTCAAAAATATTTTGAGAGTCTTAAATTGCAGCATCGAGCAGAAATCACTCAGAAGAAAACACAACAGGAAGCAACAATGACCAGATTACAAAGCGAGCCACGGTTAGAGAAATTCATAAAGGAAGCATTGGATGTAAATGCTAAGTTAAAGCAACAACAAGAAGTATTTTTCCAACAAACTTCTATTACTTGCTCTTATTGTGACTCAAGTAAAATACTGATCCAGAAAATTGCTATCCAGAAACTTGAATGTGAGAAGATCGAGAAGAAAATCAATGAACACATTCAATGGAAAGCATTAGACTCAGGCAAGGAAGCTAATCTACCCCAGGTAGATAAGTTCCACAAGGAAATCTTATTAAAATATTGGGAAGTACAGATAAAGTAGGCAGAGAAAGCAGCAACAAAAGCATTCAAGTTGGCAAAGGAAATTATTGAATCTGTGTGTGAACAGCTTGTGAAACCAGAACTTATCAAAGAGTGCATGTCTGAAGTGCTCTCAGAAGCCAAAAAGATGGAAACACAATGGAAACAAAAGGCAGAAACACAGGATGAAACAATTAAAAAAGTAAATAAGTTTGATCAAGAAAATTATTGGAATTTTATGATCAAACCTTATCATCAATACCAGATCCTGTAGTCTTTAACAGATTCAAAAAAATATCGCAACCAACACTTTCAAATGCGATATTCAAAGGACAGATCAGATTACAGATTTCACAGCCAGCTCAGCTCAAGCCCATGCTAGATATTTGTCAACTTCGGGAGGAAATCCAAAAGAAAGATCTGAACTCTTAAGTCATATTGTTATTTTATTTTCCTAGATTGTAGTTAAAGTTAGTCTTATGAGGATGGTTGTTTGAAACCTCCTCTATTTTATTATAATAATATATTTTAGAACATAGTTAGTTTATTATTTAAACCCCTCTCATGCATTTAGAGAAGGGTCCAGAAATTTGTCAAAAGCATTTTCAAAGAATGCACTATTGTAAGTTTGTGAGTGCTTTGATGAATTAATGGAACACAATCTGTTATCTTTTGACAATTAAGGTTGTTTAACTGATGTTTCAGTACTATACTCTTTAAATTGCTTGAAAGTGAAAAGAAGCAGATCAATTACTGTCAGTTTACATGAGTATAACTTCGTACATATGGTACTTCTATTCACTTGTATTAAGTCTTGCTTTATATATTGACAATCATATTTTTATTGCATTATATATTTGAAACGTTATTATAGATGAATGTTACATGCACTTCTGTTCTAATATTTGTATGTGATTTCTTATTGAATATATAATCACACATATGAATGCCATATATTTTTCACAATAATTCTAATCAAACGTTTTTGTTAGAAGAATCATCTTACATAATTTTCATCTATTTCAATTGTTACATGATCTATATTACTAATAGTTGAAGGATATCTCTTTAGATCACATAAAGGAAGAAACACCCAGTGTATATAGTAGAATAAATAGTTTAGATAGATGCATGTGATAGATTAGAATCATTTTCCATTGCATGTTGTATAATCAAAACACACCCCAAAATAATCCTTATTGGGAAACTGGTCCCGTTATCCCTAGTCGGAGCCACTACACAAAATAGAAAAGGAGCTGCTTTAAGGTTCAGACCGAGTGGTTTTCCCCCATATTTTGGCAGCGGAATTCCAAGGGCTCAACATTTTGGTGCTAGAGGAAGGGACTTGTGAATGGAAATAAGGTCTAACCAATATAAAGGTCAATATAAGAGTCTCTCTCCCTCTAGATCCTCGTCAACTTCCAGAAAATTATCTAGATTCATATCTTTAAAATCTGAAGTTGATCATCCTTCTCCTAAGTCTCCTAGTGATACTCAACCCATACTATCTCCTGATTCTCATCAAGATTCCCCAAAAGTTCAGGATTTGATAAAAAAGTTAGAGAAAGTATCCATTTCTGCTGAAAATCACGAATCTTATCAAATATCAGATACCAATATTTCGTCTCATTTACAACCTCGAAGAATATTAACTCGATTAGAAACTCAAAAGACAAGAATTATTCCTTTTGAATTTCCCATCGATAGTACTCGAAAGAGAATAAAGAGGACTTAATCTGAGTCAATTTCCGGTGAGATCTTATCCCATTCATAATCATTACCTTCGCTCACTTCCACAACTTTCATTCCAATAATAAGTGTTACTTTAACTAGTTCCAGTATTCAAACTACTATCCCTTCAACTAGTCCTAGCACCCAATCTGCGTCTTCTTCAACTCAAACTCAATCTGTCGCATCCACCCAAGCTCTAATGGCAGGTAATACATGGAACAATTTAGGGGCTGTAAATATGCCCGCTCCTCTTCATGCTCTTCCAAAATATCCCAAAAGATGGTTACCTAAATTTAATCCCGATGATGGTCTTCCGGCAGAAGAACACATTCACAATTTTATGTTAGCCATCAATCTAAAAGAAGTAGTTGAAGAGGATTGTGTTGTAAGATTATTTTCGTATACTCTAACAGGATCCGCATGATCTTGATATTTTTCACTGCCTTTCCGCTCTATAACTAGCTAGAATATGTTCGAAGAACAATTTATAGCTAAGTTTGGGGATGACAGGACCACTTCTACGCTCATCAATGATTTATCAAATCTAAAAGCTAAAACAGGTAAGAAGATAAAATATTTTAATTCAAGATTTAATAAATTACTCAATAAAATTCTTGTTACATCAGTTCCTGGTGAAAAAGTTCAAATTGAGTGGTATATTTCATCTCTTCCATCCAATATAGCTATTTTTGTTGATAAAGAAAAACTGTTGACACTTGCAGAAAACATGAAGGAATCTCTATCTATAGAGAAACACATAATCGCTCTTGAGAAAGAGAATTCTCAAGAAGATCAAAAATAAAAAAAAAAGGTATATTTCAAAGATGATTCTAAAAAGAAGCTTCCAAAAGACCCTTTTGATGTGGAAGGTCTTCAAAAAGTTTTGAAGACTATGACAAATGAGATGGCAAGTATTAAGAAACAAGTTGCTAAAAATTCTAGCTCAAAAAATACTTTCAGAAACTTCAAGAAAGGCTAGTCCTCTAATACTCAACCTCCAAATATCATATCTAATGCTGAATATGATTAATATACAGAAGAAGAAAAAGCATAGGAATAATAAGATGATGATGAAGAAGAAGTTGAACTAAATAGAATGTGGGATTTCATCCTACCAAATGAGGAACAACATGAAGCTTTACCTGTGAGTACAAGGAGAAAAAAATACTACTGAAGCAACACAACCAAATCAAAAACAAAAGATTTCAACTTCTGCTAAAGATAAATCAGTAAGAAAAAGTATACTTCAAAGGCTACACAAACAAATCTCGTTACTTCAGATATTCCACCTACATCTAAGACAATGGTAGTCTCAGACACTATTGAGTATAATGTAGTTGAAGATATGAAGAAAACCAGGGCCAAAATTTCAATTCACGAGCTTACTAAATTAAAGCACCAACATAAAATCTTACTTAGAGACTTAAATGCAGTTCCTGCTAATGAAATGGGTAAGCCACCTTCTCCTTCAACTAAAATATATGCTACAGACTTGATTATGATAGGTGATCGATACATATCTCATACTCCTCCATTTCTATTAACCTATGAGATCTATAATAAAAAGGTTCATAATTGTTTAATAGAATTAGGGGCTTCCTCTAATATAATGCCAAAATCAGTCTACACTAAGTTGAACGTAACTCCTCAGAGTTCCCCTGTTCATATAGTACAACTTGATAAAACCAAAGTAGAGGTGGTCGGAGAAATAAATTTTGTTTCCATCAGATTGTCATCAAATCCCAAGGTTACTCAAATAATTGATATACTGGTGGCTGATATTCCTGAGTTTTATGGCTTAGTTTTAAGCCGAGACTGGTCTGAGAAACTTCATGGATATTTTGCAACATACTGGTCTCATATGTGGCTACCATATAATGGAAATCCAAATCAAATTTGGGTAGACCATGAAAAGTTCATGAAACATACAACCATTGATCTTGAAGGAGTAAATGATCCAGTATCATTTAATAATAACATTATTGGAAACTACTCAGCAGAGTCGTTTTTGGGAAATTTCAATGCTCAACCATCACCTTTCTTTGATAATGCAATTATTTCTCAGATTGAGAATTTTTCCCATACAAATAGTTCCAAGTGTAAATTTTTGTAGATAAAGCAGTAGTTAATTCTTAATTTTGGACTCTTTATTTTGACAGTTCTAAATCTGAAGACAGTGCAGGCACTGGTTGCTTTTTAATAAACCCAGAAGGAGAAAAAACCATGTTAGCTTGTAGACTTGAATTCAATTGTAAAAACAATATATCTGAATACGAAGCATTAGTCCAAGGTTTGTGCAAAGCCATTGATCTTAATAACAAATATCTGAAAGTCTTAGGAGATTCAGAAATCATTGTTAGACATGTAAGAAATACCATTCATTTTAATTCTGGATATTTAAAGTATTACCAATCATTAGACCAAGAATTAACCATTCATTTCTTAGCCTTTAATATTTCTTCTATACCTAGGATGTAGAATGCTAGTGCAGATCTACTGGCTAATGTAGCATCAAAGTTAATTCCATCTCAAGAGTTTAGTCCCAATAGATTTTCCATTGAATTAATTTTTAGACCATCTTTTCCTGATAATATTATCAATTGGAGAGTATTCGATGATGATTCAGATATTATATATTTCCTAACATCTGAAGGATCTTATGATAGTCAAATTTTGGTTGAAAATGAACATGACATTCAAATTAAGTAAGAACAAGACAAAAATCCTATTCCTAATTCTGTTGTCAAGTTAGAAGACCTATATGATCTGAAAGATAGGTTTAAAAGAGTTACTAACTTAAAAGTTCAAAGCTCTACCTTAATATTTGAGTTATTAAATCTAGGAGCTGACGAAAAACCTCAAAATGTCAATCTAGGTCTTGGTCTATCTTCTGAAGAAATATTATCATTTATCAGGTTATTTAGAATGTACAAATTGTCTTTTCTTGGGATTATACTGATCGTAAAACATATGATACTTATGTTATTCAACATACCATTCCTATTATCTCAGAAGAAAAACCTGTACAACAGAAATTGAAGATTCATCCAAATCTGGAAAATCAAATTAAAACAGAGTTGAACAAACTCCTCAAGGAAAAAATCATCTTTCTAGTCAGGCATTCTAAATGGATATCAAATTTGGTACCTGTCAGGAAGAAAAATGACGATATTAGAATTTGTATTGATTTTAGGAATTTAAACAAAGCATGTCAAAAGGAAAATTTTCCATTACCAACCATGGAACAAGTACTGTATACAGTAGCTGGTTTTGAACTTATGTCCTTTCTAGATGTATTCTCGGGATATAACCAAATTCTCGTACATCCAGATGACAGACTGAAGACTACATTCAGGACTAAGTGGGGAACTTATGCCTATCAAAAGATGCCATTTGGATTAATTAATGCAGGTGCCACTTTTCAAAGAGCTATGGACACAACTTTTAGGGGGCTCATAAATAAATCAGTGGTTATTTATTTAGATGAAATTACAGTCTTTTCTAAACAAATAACCAATCATGTGAATGACCTAAAGCAAGTATTTGAGCGATGTAAAAGGTATGGCATCTCATTAAACCCAAAGAAATCATTTTTTTTCATTAAATGAAGGAAATTTTTTAGGATTCATTGTGTCAAAAAGAGGTATCTATATTGATCCTGAAAGAATTGAAGAGATTAAAATAATTCCTTTCCCTCATAACAAGAAATCTATGTAGCCGTTTCTTGGGAAAATTAATTTTGTTAAAAGGTTTGTCCCTGAATTTTCACAAATCGTTTTACCATTACAAAACATGATTAAGAAAAATGCAGTCTTTAAATGGGGATATAATGAAAGAGAAGCATTTGATTTGATTAAACAATCCATTGTCAATGCCCCATTCCTGACTACCCCCAATTTTCTTAATCCTTTTAATTTATATACTTTTTCATCAGATACATCATATACTGTTGTTTTAGCACAACTTAATGACCAAAAAATTGAAGCACCAATATCATTTTTCAGTTCCAATTTGCAAGGTGCAGAACTAAATTATTCATCTGTCGAAAAGAAAGCATTCATTGTCTTTAAGGCTATAAAGAATTTTAGGCCATTTCTCCTAAAAACTCACACCAAAATCATTATTCCATTCTCTTCAGTAAGACAACTATTAATACAAAGAGAATTAGGAGAGAAAAGGGCTAATTGGGCTACCGCTTTACAAAAATATGATGTATAAATAAGACCCTCTAAAATTGTTAGAGGTCAAGGTTTTTGCAGAATGCTTATAGGAGCATCCCATATATCATCAGAGGAATATTCAGGTAACAATGAGAAAATATCAGAGGTAAGCCTCAACGATGCACAATCTCAATATGCTGATCTCATATTCTATTTGAAGAATGGATATGCTCTGACCTAAATCAGTTACAAAAAAAAATGGGCTTTGGGATTAAAGGCCAAGAAATATGAATTAATCAATGATGTATTGTTTAGGATAAATTTTGGTTATGTACTATTAAGATGATTAGAAAAATTTGAAGGAGAGAAAGTCTTGCAGGAACTCCATGATGGACTAGCTGGAGGAAATTTTGGAGGAAATATGACAACACACAAAATCCTGCATGCAGGTTAATATTGGCCTACACTTTTCAAAGATGCTCATGAATATGCAATAAAATGCAAAGTGTGTCAAAGTGCATCTGGAAGACAAAGGAAGCCAACCTTCCCATTACAACCAGTCAATATTGAACAACGGGGATTAGATATAATCGGTGAGACTTTTCCTAACGCTTCTAGAAAACATAGATATATTCTCACATCTACAGATTGCTTTACAAAATGGGTGGAAGAAATTCCATTAAAGGTATCCAACTCTGAGAATATCATTGATTTCATCAACCAATATATCATAACTAGGTTTGGCTTACCTACTGCTTTAATATTTGATAACACATCTTACTTCTTAGGAACTGCTATGATGGAATTTGCAATGAAAAGAGGTTTTAAACTTGAGTATTCTGCAAATTATTACCCACAATGAAATGGTTTATCAGAGTCCACAAAAAAAAATTGATTAGAATAATCAAAAGAAATGTTGATCAAAACCAATGAAATTGGCATAAATCATTAATCTTTGCTCTTTGGGCAGACCGAATAACTCAAAAAGCTTCTATTGGCACTTCTCCATTCAATCTTGTCTATGGAAAAGAAGCTGTACTTCCTACCAATGTAATTATTCCCTCTCTTGCCTTAGTTTAATTCATTGATGAATCTCCTTCTTCTTCACTACAACTAAGACAATTTCAAATTCTTAAGTTAGAAGAAGAAAGAGAAAAAGCTAAGCATACTCATGCACATCATCAACAGATAGTAAAAGCCTCATTTGATTCAACTTCTGTTACTCCAAATAATTTTCAAATTGTTGATCTGGTATTGAAATGGGACAAAGCGCATGAGGAAAAGGTTAAACACACGAAGTTTCAAAAATTTGGTTAGGACCATTTCAAATAATTGAAGAAATAGGCCCATCAAGATTCTTATTGCAAGATATATCAGGAAAAAGAAATTTTTTTCCTGTTAATGGGCATATTTTGAAAAAATAATTTTCATAGGAGGTAACCCCTTCTATTCCCTGTATACTAGTGTTTTTTTTCCTTTCCTTAGAAAAATAAAAGTTGCTTAGTATACATTTTTGGCTTTTCAAATAAATATCTTAGATGATCCTTTTGATTTATCGTTTATAGAAATAAGAAATGTTAAGGAAACAATTGAAAGATTTGAAAGAAAAATAGATTTTATTTTTACTGAAATATGAAATTTCACTGAAGTTATTTATTCTCTGATGAACTCTCCTTATATAGCAAGATTATTATTTTATCAGTCAAGAAAATAATCCTTAACATAGTAAAGACTCTTTTACCAGAAATCAATCTAAAACTCAATATTATCATCCAAAATCCTCAAAAGGACCAATGATTCACCCCATTCGGGAAAACTTATTAATTTTTGAAAGAAATTCAAAAAATATTATAACTAGAAAAACTTAAAGAAAATAAGTCTCATCACGAGCTTATTTACCATGTTCATAGGGAAATAGTTGAACTAACATTACCAATACTGCCTACCAAAACAAGGTAATGACTTGAGATTATATCAAGAGGACAAGGGGTCTCAACAAGAGCCAACTTGATCAGTTTAATTACAAATAGTGAATGGCATTGTCATTATTTGGTCACCAATCCAAGACAATGGCTTTTAAGTAAATAAAAATATGATACAAAAAAAAAGTTTCAAAAAATATCAATTGTATAAAGTAGGGATCTTATTATGGTTAGTGCCCCCTTGCAGTTTTGGGTGCGTGTTATATTATTTCCACGAATAATACATAAATTACCTGCAAACAAATTCTTAACAAATCGAAAATAAACAATGGCGAGAACATAAATATAAAACACACATACACAAAGGTTTTTCCCTGGATCCAACAACTGAGACTACCAGATTGATTTTTCGTTATGTTCCTTTCAATGTTACGATATATATATATATATTCTGAAGCAGTCATTATGTTCCTTTCAATGTTACAACACACACACACACACACACACACACACACACACACACACACATATATATATACACACATTTCGAAGAATTCATAAACCCCAATCCATTAATACCATAGTTCCCTTGACTGGATCTACAAAATACCATGGATAGAAAACCATCATGCCCAAAACCATGTGCAAAACTCATGCACAAAACCATAGTTAGGTGCATGCGACTAACTGTTGTGGAAATAATATAACACACACCCAACAATATCCCACTTGTTGTTTTATTTTCCATACAGGGGGTCATAGGAGAGCTTAGTCATTGGTCCAACCCTGCAACACCCATTGATTCTCTACACCAAGAAAAATTCTCAGTGCTCATAAAATTTGTCAATGCATCTTCAACATTCTTCAAAGTGTCCACCTTTACCAACAACACCATTTTTTCCTCAACCATATCCCTCATGAAGTGATACTGAGCATAAATGTGCTTTGTCTTTGAATGATAAGAAGGGTTATTTGCCAAGAAAATTGCACTTTGGATGTCACAATCTATCCTTATAGCTCATTGTACCAACCCCATACTTGAAAAAAATCTCTGCAACCAAACTGCTTCCTTGCTTCCATGAGTGGCTGCCATGTATTCAACCCATGTAGTTGAAAGAGTCACTACAAACTATATTTTTCTCATCCAACTGTCTGCTCCTCCAAATAGGTTAAACAAATACCCACTTGTATATCTTCTTTGATCTAGATCTCCAACCCAATATACATCAACAAAGCCAAAAATGTCCAAAACTCTGTCCAATTCTGGTCTTCCTTGGTAGCACAGACCATAATCACTAGTTCCATTCAAATATCTGAAAACTCGCTTCACTGTTGTCCAATGCTCCTTCCCTGGTTTTGATATAAACTTGCCCAATACTCCCACTGCATGTGAAATGTATGGTCGAGTACAAACCACTGCATACATTAGGCTACCCATTGCACTTGCATATGGAACATGAGACATGTCCTATTCCTCTTCTTGTGTCTTGGGACACTGTGTAACAGATAATGTTACACCTACAGGAATAGGAACCTTCACCAGTTTACTATTCATCATATTACACATATGCAATATTTTCTCAATGTACTTCCTCTGGATTAACCAGAGCTTCCTCTTATCCCAATATCGTTTAATTTCCATGCTCAAAATATAGCTTGCAACACCAAGATCCTTCAAGTCGAATTTGGAGGGCAACCGGGTCTTCAAATCCTAGATAATTTCTTTGTCATTTCCAATCAAAAACATATCATCCACATACAAGACCAAATAAATAAAAAGGTCACCAATTAATTTAAAATACACACAATGATCTGCTTTGCTTCTGGTGAAGCCAATTCCCCGTGTATATGTAACAAATTTCTGATACCACATCCTTGGTGATTTTTTTAATCCATACAAAGTTTTTTTTAATCTTCATACCAATTTTTTCTTACCCTTCACTGCAAATCCTTCAAGTTGATTCATGTATATCTGTTCTTCTAGATCACCATGAAGAAACAATGTCTTCACATCCATCTATTCTACCTCAAAATAAAATGCAACAAAAACATATAAAAGTAATCTAATAGAAGCTACCTTGGAAATAAGAGAAAAAATATCACCAAAATCAATTCCTGTCACCTGGGAATAACATTTTTGTACCAACCGAGCTTTGTATTTCTCCACCTTCCCTTTTGTGTTCATCTTCTTCTTAAACACCCATTTTCTTCCAATGGGTTTCCTTCTAACCGACAACTCCACCAGATCCCAAGCCTCAGTTTTATGCAAGGATGCCATTTCATCAACCATGGCCTCGTTCAAGAGTTTTCCATACTCTGAATCCACCACTTCCCTGACAGTTCTAGGATCATCATCAGTGATAGATAAAGAAAAATTTGAACATAAAGCATATGGGATATACCTTTCTGGTTGTCTTCTTTCTTGAACCGATCTTCTCAAAGTTGGAGTTTTAGGCTCTTCCTCTTTTGATTCTTGTTCTGTTGTAGAGTCTGATTCTTCCTCCTTTAGATCAAACTCTATCTTCTTAGGCCTGTTTGTTAGGAATTCATGTTTAATAACATATTTAACCTCTCTAAACACCGCATCTCAGCTGGACACAACCTTCCTTGTTTCTAGGTTCCAAAGCTTATAATCTTTTATACCATCATTATACCCAATAGGTATGCACCTTTCATATTTACTATCCAACTTGGTTCTTTTCTTCTTTGGAACATGTACATATGCATCACAACTAAATACCCTCATATGTGAAAGAGAGGGTTTCTTACCAGTCCATACCTCATGTGGAGTCTTATTCTCCAACGCTGATGAAGTTGATATGTTAACCAGGTAACATGTAGTCTCCACCTCCTCTACTTAGAATTCATGTCCTAACCCAACACCACTGAGCATGCTTCTTGCCTTTTTCATCAATGTCCTATTCATTCTTTCTACAACTCCATTTTTTTGAGGTGTGTATGGAGTAGTATTATGTAGTACTATACCACACTTCTTACAAAACTCGTCAAATTCCTTGCAAAACTCTCCACCATTATCTATCCTTAACACCTTTATCGTCTTCTCCATCTGCTTTTCCACTAGAGCCTTAAATTCTTTAAATTTGTCAAAGGATTCATATTTCTTCATGAGGAAGTATATCCAAGTATTCCTTGAGAAGTCATCTATAAATGACACATAGTGCACAAAATTACCCAGTGATGTAACCGACACAGGTCTAAACACATCACTATGCACAAGATCTAATATCCCTTTCATCCTCTTAGCACTAGAGATAAACTCACCCGATTATGATTCCCATATACACAATGTTCAAAAAAATCAAAATCCAGAGAGAAATTATACATACCTTCTACCATACTGTTATCACTCAGATTGAACCTTAGGCTGAAAAAGACAATTATGAGGTAACTACAAACCACGCTTAGCTAAGTAGCTAGCCCTACTAGGCAAGGAGAGGGCTCTCTTCGTAAGGATAAAAACCAAGATGACTACGGAAATAAAATATTAGGCTAGGTATAGTAGCTCATATTTTTTATTTTGATTGTAGAGGGTTGTGCTGGATCAGAAGGAGTCAAACAATCAAGGAAAGGAAATTAGGTCAAAATTTGCAGGGTGTTCTATGGGGCAAGGTAGGTACAGTGGTTTAGCACTTTAGGATTTCGATGGTGGGATGATCAAGACATGTGAGGAGCTAGAAAGAGCATGGTGAAATCATGGTTTCTTTCTAAACTGAAGACATTACAAACTGTGAATAATTACCCAAAACAGAGCATAGAAATTAAGGATTTTGTTCATCTAACTTGAAAACATTCACTTAATAGAAATTAAATGATGGATGAAATAAAAAAAAACATTCTAACATCTGAGCACAAAAGAAAAAACTTAAACTAAACACCATACCACATGGATCCCATAAAAATAGTTGCAAATTTGATTAATCTCCAGGCCAAAACTGATACAAAAGTGTGTCTCTTCAAAAGCCAAACCTCCAAATGAGTCCCACCCTTACAAATGATTGAGAAATTACATGATATAGACCTAAAAACCACTCTACCTAGCCTTAGGGAGTCGAATCCATGAGATGGGAATCGGTTGCACGAAATGATAAACAAGACACTGAAGACTAGGAAGACCCAACAATTTGCCTCTAAAAGAGAGGAAACTGATTTATTTGACCTCTAGAGGACTCACCTAATGTATCTACCCTAGATAAAAGTAAAAACATGAAATTTAAATTCATCATGACCATTTACGTCAGTAATTTCTTCATTTTCCAAAGTAAAATTAAAACTGGAGTGAAACTTCAAAATTTGCTGAAGACTATGAAAAATGCATTTTCCTTGTCAAATGTGCAACGTCCAGGCATAAAAAATGGCCTCTTTTGAAAGTAGCTTTTGAGTGCCTTCCCAATGTCCAAATTAGCTCCGTGATATCTCATTGGAAATATCTCTGAGTCTAGTTTCCAAATATACGTCCAGTTTAAAAAATGGTGCTCATTTTCCTTTCCAAAAAGTGAATCTCCCAATAATGGTAAACGCGCAATGACCAGGTCAAAAAGGAGGCAGAAACATGAAAATTTGGAAGTTTTTTGCATTTTTGAGGGACCAGTTCTCCTGCAAATCTTCTGAAACTTGCTAGGGTTGATTTATTCATCATTATGAAAATGATGGTGGTTGCCATTTTTCATTTGGAGGCCCCAAAAAAGAGCGCAACGTCTAGGTTGCTGCGCCTTTGGCAGAATTTCTGCGTGCAAAAAAACTCAAAAAACCAGAAATGAATTGAAGTGCCAAGTGTGCCAAATTTTCCAAAAGTTGTGAGGGTACTTGCTTATCTAGTGCTTGAGGCATGAAGAGAAACCTCAGAAAGTATATCTAACCTCTGTTTCTCCCCTTGCTTAGTGAAACTTTCAATTTTATCATTAGCTCTTTTGAGCTTGGCCAATTCAATTCTCTCTTTCTGTGCATGTAGTTTGACTCTTGTCCTCAACAAGTCATTGTACTTGTTGGCCTTCTCTAGCAACCTTTCAAAATGTAGATTGGCTCTATCAAGCCATGATTCCCTATCCTTGCTAATCTCTAGGGCAAGCATCTCACTTGGTGTGAGTTGCTTTTCCAACTCAACTTCTCTATGTCTTTCCTGAGCTAAAGCTCTCTTTAGCCTTATAGTCTTTGGTTTCTGTCTTGGAGGATGATCCTCCTCATCATCAATCTCACCAAATATTTCCAAGGTCTCCTCCAGCAAGGCATTAACCTTTTCTACCTCTCTTTGTGCTTTGATGGTCTTTACCTCATTGATGATTTTCTTATTTTTCAGCTGCTGATTTTATTGCTTAAGAAAGTCAATCACATATTTTCCTCTCTCAAGATTAGCTTGAAGTTCAATAATCTTTGCTTCTTTGCCTTTAATTGATGCATTGGTGATTTTGTCCTCATCTTTCTCATCTAGGTCAATCAGCTGAAATTCACCCTCTGTTTCATGTTTGTCCTCCTGTTCATCAATGATTGGCTCTTTAGCCTTTTCCTTGCCTTTGTCCACCTGTTTTGTTAATGAAGAAGGCATGGCCCCTTTCACTCAAAGTCAAGAAAACACATGCATGTAACCTCTCTGATAAGTCTTGGGAAATGTGTTGGAACAACGTCTCCTACAAGCTGCGAATCTGGTCCATTTTGTATATTTTTGATTATATTTAGTCTAGCGCAGGGGTTTTGGGGCGGGTCAAAGCCCCTAATACATTGTAAGCGGGCCAAGGGTAGACCAAGAGTTCGCAAACCATGGTTTGTGGACCATTGGATGCGTAGGCTAAAGTATTATAAATAGTTGAACCTTTTTGAGTCGATAGGTAAGAATGAATAGAGATTGATGCTAAGTGCGAACTGTTAGAGCTGGGATTGGGTTATTGGGTTAGGATTCCTTCTGGCTGTGTGTGTGGAGATCCTTAGTCCTACTATGTGTAGAACCTGATGGTTGTGTGCGCAGGTGGGATTTGGGGTATGTAAGAGACTTTTTGATAAGTAATATATGTGAAGTAGTGTGGATATCTGACACTGTTTGATCTATCTGGTTATGGTTATTGTGGAATAAAATTATATGTGATTCTGTGAATGATATGTGTTTATGAGCTGCAAAATATTTGTGTTATGATAAATGTATCTGTAATCTGATTAAGTCTGCTGTGAATACTTTTTTTTATGCTTATACTTGGCTATCCGCACGTGGATGCAAGCCTGTTATTTGAATCTGATAAAACTGTACTCTGGTTAATCATTGAAAGTCCTGTGAATGACCTCTGACTGCTTAGATCTGATAGTTTCTGGACGGTTTGACTTACCATCTCTCTCTCTCAGGGTGCAGAAACCTAGTTCTAGCACCCACCCATACTGCTTCGAGTGAGACTTTGGCCTGTGCAAGCAGGTCACTACCGAAAGGGCCAATAGTATAAGGGTTTGTTGGAAAACCTTAACCTCCGAACCTGGGTCAGGACCCCCTAAGCCAAAAAATGGTTCCGTTGCTGGGACCAAGAGCATTTTGAGATAAGGATCAGGTAATGCCAAGGCCGTATTGAAAACCTGAAAGAAAAGAAATTGATGAATGGTTTGAATAACAAGTTCAAGAATTTGCAATAAAAGAAAATCACAGCATGAAGTTGACCACCGAAGAGTGGAAGAATAAGTATATTTTCACAGACATATATGAGATATTCTTTGTAACAATTGCGATCAAGCTCCAGGAGTGGTTCGCAAGGTTGGTCGAATTTCAAAAGTGTTGGAAGGACGAGTGAGTGACGCAGTGGACCCTTGAACTGATCCAGCAGCTCGAAAAAACTGATAACACCATCACTCGCATGGTGGATCACTGGGTGGACAGTGTACTGGGAGGGTTCGTAATAGAATTTTCCATCGATCAGTTCGTCTCCTACTCTGAAGCAGAGAGAATATTCTTCAAGGGTTTTTGGGGTAAGTTTCTAAGAACCTTACCGCTTCTGATTAAGAAATTACTGTGCGAAAAGAGTATTATATGTAGCCACACCGAATGAATGACCTCTGATCTGGATGGGAGTAAGACACTAAGCGGAAAATAATATCGGACCAACCAAGAGGGGGACAGGTCTGTCTACAGTCCAGTGAGAGAGGCAGCTACACAGAGTCCTCTGGCCAGAGGATACAGACCCCTACCCTACGCTTCTAGGGTTGGATTGGGCCATAGACATGGGAGGCATCATTAATTTGAAGAAGAGAAGCATGGTGTTTTAGAATAATGGTACCCGGGTGATAATACCGTTAGACCTTGCGGATGGCGAACGATACACATAGCCAATGCACGACGAAGAAGAGGTGGACTACATCTACAAATTAATTACGTAGAATAAAGGTTGGATCAACCCCATGGTGGATGGAGTACTCTACTGGGAAAAGGACAGTGAATGCTTCTCCGACTCAGATGGGGAAATAGAGAATTGGCAGAATCAATTTCATGACGTCTCTGCATTGCAATATCTCCGAGTAACAACGGACTTTCGCTGCATTTCCTCAGAGGTAAGAGACCTACCTTACTTTGATGGTTCTGGTAATATTAAGGAATTTTTATGAGCATTCGAAGCTGAGGTTCCAAGGGAACGAAGGCTATGGGCCCTTAGGCTAGCCCTGCATAGAACACCTACGTGATGGTGGAAAATGCATGAGGAGACGTTCCAGGATTGGGAGGAGTGTCGGGATATGATGATCCTACGATTCAAGGCCCTCACTGATGTATGAATCTAGACGTTCATTGGGCTAGAAAACCCAAGAAAATATCTGTTCACTTGGATCGAACAATGGTGCGACAGAACTACCAAAGAGTGGGTTCATCTGTTTATTCATGCCTTGGGACCAATTCCCGCAGATTGGTACTTAGAGGCAGAGCTCCATTAATGCACCCGCCATTGGGAGACCTTGAAGGATGAATTTCTGGGAATATTTGGGTTAATAGGATGGCCAGAGGCACTGAACACGGCTCTGCAAAACATTGACACTATGACATGGGGTGAATCGCACTTGTATGTATCACTTGAAATACCCACGTGGGAAACACAGGTACTAAGTATGGTCAATTACTGTAGCCTAGCCCCAAAAGAGGGTAAGGATGATCCACAAGCTGCCTCTAACTCAGAATTGGAAGGATGCGCACGGTTACCAGGCCGCTTAGGCTGCGAATGGGTAGCATTGAGACACACCCTACATTGGCTCAGATTGAGGAAACAGATACTCCTACAGAAAGGAAACAACTGCGTTCAATCTTTGGCCATGCAGGTTATTACAGGAAGTTCGTTTGATAGTACACACTAATCACAACACCTCTGAGAAACTTGCTTGCGAGGGAGGTTCGGTTCTGTTGGGATGATGCATGTCGGAAGAACATGTCTTTGGTTTTGAAGTACCTAGGGAACAAGCCTGTGTCGAGGAAGGATGCGCAGGAGGCGTAGGTGTTTAGTCCAAGCGCAGCAGGTACGCTGAGCGCACTTAAGGAGTGGAAAATAGCCTTTGAAACAGTAAAATCTGGTAAAAAGGAAAAGTTACCGTTGAATGGAGCGAGCGAATGGAAATTAGCGAGGAAATTCCTTGAGATTTTTTACTGTTTACTTGATGGTAAGTTCCAGGTGAAGTTTACCCTACTGTTGGATGAGCGTAGGCACTATAAAGTAGGAAGGATAGCTCAAACAAGGGTTTTGTATCTCTTCCATAACCCGTATGTATTTTCTTTATGCTGCACGGTTCTCTGGGTGTGTAGCATTCTGTTCGTGACTGATCAACCCACTCTCGCTGCCAATAGTCCCCAATAATCGGGATTCCTTTTTCATGCTAGATAGACGGCTACTAACCTCGCGAAAGCTTCAGCACCTACAGAGCCATAAATTTCAGAAATCATGGAGATTCGGCCTGAGGATGAAGAAATTGATAGGATAATTGCGCTCTGGCTCCTTGCGTTGAAGAGTACCGAAGGGACAAGCGCGACAAAAGTGACCCCCCCTGTCAACCCCAAGGAGACCGCAGAACCAAGCCATAAGGTCTCAGACATAGCTACGGAAACAGATACACAGCCGTCGTAGACTGTCAAAAAGGACGCCGAGGCCGAGACTCCGGTCGATTCACAGCTAGACCTGAGCACGAAAGGGTTGAATGACAAAGATACCACATCCCCTCAAGGAACAAAGCGCATAGGCGAGCCTGCCAAGGGACCTCGGAAGAAGCAGCGTGCTCAGAGGACAGAGAGTGATGAAACTGTCACCTTGATTTACGGTGACCTCGAACATATTGCTGATGCAGTCTCTTTGGTCACGCAGGATCGATGGGAGGCCTTCGAAAAACAGTAGAAGGCTGCGCTTGTCACATTACAGGCTGAGCTCCGTGAGCTGAAACTAAAGACGGACACACTGCACACCAGTGTGACTTGGGTACAGACACCGCAAGCCACCAGTAGTGCTGTGCTTACACCAAAAGAAAGTTGCCTCTACCCTTTTCCTGGCGCTGCCCTTATGATCAGTCCTCTCGACCTCAACACGCAGGTCCATAATTGCCAGGAGGAATAGATAGACTTAGCCAAACTACCCCAAGATGCTTTGTAAGGGCTCCATACGGGTATATTTCAGGAGATTTAGCACCAGGATCTGCAGATTCACCAACAGCTAGGCGTAGCTGAGCAAAATATCATCGAGAGAAACGCTGCCATCGCCCTGACCACCACACAATAGAAGGAGCTCAAAAGCTTCATTCACTAGCTCTACGCAGAAGCTCCAGCAGAGATTTTGGATACCGCTATGCCCCAGGAAAAGGTTGAGGGATTGGTTGCCACATTGAAGGCATCACGAATAAAAGTTGCAGAGGTTAAGTCACGAATGGAGCAGCAGATTGTCGATCTATAGGCAAAATTGCAGCCCGAAACACCTCCAGAGGTTCGGGCCCAGTAGTTTGCGCTGGTCACCGCCGCTACAAACGTCATCACAGGTTAGATCGTGCAGGGTGTTCAACTATTGGATATGGCTATGCAGTTGTGCACCAAAGTCCAACGTGATCCGCTTCTGCTTGAAATAACCCAGACACTGTGACAGAAAGAGGAAGCGTTTGTAACACTGGAAGCCACCCTGCCCACATTGGTTCTTGCTCAGTACCTATCATGATTACGGACCAGCCAGGACCTCCAAGCTGAAATACAAGTACTCCAGCAGAAGAAGAAGGCCCTCACCGACTGTCTGAAGCCTTGGACTGCTAACGCCCTTAGACTATTGCAGGATGTTGATGTAGCTGTAAAGCAGCTCAACCAAACTCTGGAAAGTGTCACCGCTGCGATAGAGGGCCCGATCTCATAGAAATTGGTCGACATCGCCCAAAATGTTGCTGCCCAAAGCGAAGCTGTACTACCCCCATTAGTTGAAGAAATCAAGCTCTTATAGGTGCAGGTGGAAACCCCACCACCTCAGTGACTCGGGACGAGTCACAAGATTGTGTTGGGGGACTGTTGGAACAGGGTCTCCTACAAGCTGCGAATCTGGTCCATTTTGTATATTTTTGATTATATTTAGTCTAGCGCAGGGGTTTTGGGGCAGGTAAAAGCCCCTAATACATTGTAAGCAGGCCAAGGGTAGACCAAGAGTCTGCAAACCACAGTTTGCGGATCTTTGGATGCATAGGCTAAAGTACTATAAATAGTTGAACCTTTTTGAATCGATAGGTAAGAATGAATAGAGATTGATGCTAAGTGCGAATTTTTAGAGCTGGGATTGGGTTATTGGGTTAGGACTCCTGCTAGTTGTGTGCGCGGAGATCCTTAGTCTTGTTGTGTGTGGACCATGCTGGCTGTGTGTGTAGGTGGGTTTTGGGGTATGTAAGAGACTTTTTGATAATTAATATATGTGAAGCAGTGCATATATCTAACACTGTTTGATCTATTTAGTTATGGTTATTATGGACTCGAATTATATGTGATTTTGAGGATGATATGTGTTTATGAGCTCCGAAATATCTGTGTTATGATAATTGTATCTGTAATCTAATTAAGTCTGCCGTGAATATATTGTTTTATGCTTATACTTGGCTGTTCGTACATGGATGCGAGCCTGTTATTTGAATCTAGTAAAAATGTACTCTGGTTTATCATTGAAAGTCCTGCGAACAACCTCTGAATGATTATATCTGATAGTTACTGGACGGTTCGAATTACCCTCTCTCTCTCTCAGGGTGCGGAAACCTGGTTCCAACACCCACCCATATTGCTTCGGGTGAGACTTTGGCTTGCACAAGCAGGTCGCTGCCGAAAGGGCCAGTAGTAGAGGGTTTTTTTGGAAAACCTTAACCTCCGAACCTGGGTTAGGATCCCCTGAGCCAACAAAATGGCTCAACATACTCAAAATTAGCCCAAGTTGCCTCAATGTTCTCCTCACTACTTGATGACTCAGAATCATGATGTGATGATGATGAAGGGTTATAAAAAGGTGAAGAAGAAGGATAAACATGGGGTGAATGAAACTAACTTGGTGATGGTGTATGAGCAATAGGCTTATATGGAGGAGTGGATATGGGAGGATGAGATGATGATGGGATATTCTGATCATGCTGACTAGGTGGGGTAGTGAAAATTTCATTTGCTATGAATGTGTCCCATGGAATGTTATTTTGATCAAGCTGATGCATGACTATCATCTTGATGAGGGAGTGGTGGAAAAGACTCTGCATTTGATGATTATAATACCTCTTTTGTGCAACGTATGCCATCTTGTCAATGCTGTGGGAGAGATAATAGGGTATGTGAAGCATTCTGACTCTAGTGAAGTGCATGAGGAGTCTGATATGATATGAATAGAGTCGAGAAAACCTCCCCTCACAGGTGAAGTATTTCATGATTATTTTCATCATAGGGACATATCAGTCAAGAAGATGAGAGAAAGGGAAAATGGTCTTTTTGTCATCCTTGTATCTAGGTTTAAGATATGGTTCATAGTAGCTCCGATCAAGGTTTCCTTGTTTAAACCATTTATCCCCCACATTAGGGATCCTTGTAGAAGTTGCAATGATATTAGTAGACATGGTAAAAGTAACCCCAGCAAGAGTGACCTGCCTATCATGAAGATTGGTAATGAAAAACCTTGTCAACATAGGATGATACTAGATTTGCTGCACTTTCTCACAAAACTCAGAACATCCAACATTTTTAAAACATGACACCGTGAGGGGAGAAGCCATGAGATATTCTGTGATTGCTGGTTCATATCTTATCATTTTACCTCCTTTATTACATGATTTATTCTTTGGTGTTTGTTCCTCACTGACACTTCTGTCTTCCTCTTCAAACATTTTGAATTTGAAGCCTTGAAAACCCTAGGGTAAATGGAATGAGATAAAGGGAGTGAGAGGTGAAATGAATAGCTTAGGAAAATGGAGGGAGTGAATGTAAATGAAAACCTAGGTCTATGAAAACCCTAGGATTTAACAGTGTTTATGAATGATATGTGTTTAGTGACATGAATATGGATATGATGCATGAAAATGGGAATGAAATGAAAACTAGGGTTTCATAGCAATAATCACTTCAAATTCCTATGAAACGCCAAATATATTAGAGGAGAGGTGTATTAGGGTTCACTTACTGATTTAAAGCCCTTTGAAGAAATTTGTGAGGAAATGAAAACTTGTTGGAGGTTGTGAAATCCTTTGAAACCCTGCTTAAGCAAACGTGCAACGTCCTGGAGGAACACGCAGCGCCCAGGAAAATGCGCAGCGCCTGTGTTATTTGGTCAGCAGTTGTCGGGAAAATGCGCAGCGTCTGAGGGTAAACGTGCAGCGACCCTGAAATTTGACTCAAAATGCTCAAAAAACTTGAAATTTCTCCTTTGCATTAACAACTTGGGATGAATTTATTACATATTAGAACATAAAATTACATTTGGAAAAACATAAATAAATTACATATTTGAATTTTATATCAAAATGACATTTTGATATAAAAGTCATTAAACTCAAAAATTACAACTTTGAAAGTATCATAATTACATCATGATGATCTTCTATATAGGAAAACCAAATTTCTTATTTAGTCCCTCTCATATATTTGTTGAGTTCATTTGAAATGGAGGAGTGACCTTGAAAAATAAAAAATCTAATGACCTAATAGGACTTCTTTAGAGATGAATTTCATGAATGAGATTTGATTTAAAAATACTTCCTGGTGAAAATAACATTTTCATAGGTGTTGTTATGCTCAAGGAGACATGAGAATGAGTCAGCCAATATGATCTTCTGAGGGAGAATGAAGTTTTATTGACAAGGGAAACCACCAGTGGAACAATTTTATATCATGATGTGATGGAATGATTGAAAATTTCTTTAGAATGGGACACCTAATATGCACATGCAAAATGCGTTTTGATCCCTGGTGGAAATATGCAAATACTGTCACTAACGCATACCATTAACATGTAGTATTCGAAGGCCCTTCTCTCCAATATGTCCAAGCCTTTGATGCCACAATATGGTATTTTCTCTAGAGACCACAAGGTTTTCATCTCCACTTTCAGGAAACACATAATTGTTGCACCCATCAATAACAGTGCTACCCAGAAGCTTATACAGAGTTCCAATCCAAAATCCCCACATGAATACAAGTGTTCCACGAACCATCTTTCATGTGTCCTTCTTGAACACTATTTTTACACCTACATCATTCATCTTGCTTACATAAATCATATTTCTGGCCAATGCAGGAATATGCAGAACACGATGAAGTGTTATAATCCTTCCACCTTGCAAATTCAGCTTGAATTTTCTGTGTCTAACGATTCTGGTCTTCCTATCACCCCCTAAGAAGACATCACCACCATCATATTTCTCATACTCACAGAACCACTCCCTATGGGGGGTGAAGTGAAAGGATGCACTTGAGTCAATCAACCATGCCTCATGATCTACATGTGTACTTGAAGAAAAAGCTGAGTACACATCCCCACCTTCATTTGAGGTGGTTTTCGCCTTTACAGAAGGAGAATCATCAATGCCCTTTCCTTTCTTAAGAGCTTTAGATCTAAAATTATTTTTGAAGTGCCATTCCTTTCCGCATTTCCAGCACACCTTTATAGTATTTCCTGGATATTTAGATCTCCCTCTAGATTAAGATCTCCCACTCGAGGACTTATTTTTGTTTCTGTTCTAGGACCATCCTCGTACATACAAGGAATCTCCATTATGGCCCTCCATATTTTTCCGTCTCATCTCCTTTGACAAAAAGGATGAGACTATTTCATCAAATTTAAAGGTAGTTGTATTGCTACCTATTGCAACAACTATAATATCCCACGAATTTGGTAGAGAACACAATAAGTTGATGCACTTATCTTCATATGATATTTTCATATCAAAAAATAATGACTGACTTACCACAATATTGAAGGCGTTCAAATGCTCTGTCACCGAGTCTCCATCCTTCATCCTAAGGTTATTCAACTTTTTCCGTAGGAACATTTTTCTCACCAGAGACTTTGATTGGGATAAAGTTCCTAACTTTTCCCACAAAGCCTTCATTGTAGATTCTTCTGGCACATTTAATAGTACTGAATCTGAGATACACAACCATATTGTTCTCTTTGCTCTTAGAACCAAATTTACCCAGTCTTTATTTGATGTTGGTTTAGTCCCTGGATCTACCACAATCCAATGATATTTATCCACCAACAGATCCTCCATTAAATTTCTCGATCTCTATCTTTCCATTGCTCGCCATCTTCTTCACCACAAGAATCAATCCAACAAATATTCCACTGAACAGGTTCTACCATAGTCTCGATAAAAACCCCTCAATAGTAAAGGCACCCCCTTGACGCCAAAACAACTCTGATACCAAATGTAGGTTTTAAACTTGTACAAATATCACCTGCAAACACATTTTTAAAACATATAAAATAAAAAATGGCGAGAACATAAACATAAAACACATACACATAGATATTTTCACTAGATCCCAAAACCAGGATTACCAGATTGATTTTTCATTATGTTCCTTTCAATTTTACAATACATATATATACATGCCAAAACATTCATAAAACCCAATCCATTGACCTTGGATTTGAACATAATCATAGTTCCCTTGACCAGATGTACAAAATACCATGGAAAAAAAACCATCATGTCCTAAACCATGTGCAAAACCCATGCAAAAAACCATAAGTAGGTCTGCCCACCTAATATAGGGTATAAAAAAAAATTCATGGGGCGCTGCCCATTAGGGGAATTTTGAGGTCTAATATGGGCCTCCTAAGGAAATTATAATAGTGGAAATAATAAAATAATATTAGATTACATCATCAAATTTTAGAGGGAAAAAAGAAAAAGAATACTTTTTCAACTCGTATTTTTAAATTATCTCCCTATGGGTTTACTCAAATTTTGAGCAAGAACACTCTTTGGATGCAAAATTTTATTCCTCATATAAGGAGTACCCATGTTGCATACTTTCAATGGACCCTTCTACATGAAAAATGAGGAATACATGAAAAACGTGATTGCAATAACGTTTTTCATGTATTTCTCATTTTTTCGTGTAGCAGGGTCCATCGAAAGTATCCAACATGGGTACTCCTTGGATCAGGAATTTAATTTTGCATTGAATGAGTACTCCTGCTCTAAATTTGAGTAAAAACTTAGGGAGATAAGTTAAAAATACAAGTTGAAAAAATAGTTTTATTATTTTATTAATTTTTAATATTTTTACCTTTCTACCCAAAAAAATGGTGAATCATCCCCCATGGTTGACATCATCATCTTGAATCCTATTGGTTCTTATAAAGTTTATTTTGGTTGTACAATTTTCTTATGAGGAAAAATTTAGACCTCAAAAGTTCTTTAATGCCCAGGCCCCGTGTAGGGGGGCTACTGCCCCCCTACAAACCCCTCGACAAGGGGGGCTTCCACTCCCCCTATGACCCCCCTGTTGCACTTAGCACAACAAACAAGGGGGCCTATCTCCCCCCCTGTGACCCCCCCATGCGTCTGAATAGTCGTGGAAAGAATAAAACACACACCCAACACTTTTTCCCTTGGTGTGACTAGGCTATAGAAGTCAATGGGACACCTCCTCTAAGAATTAAAAATTAGAATACACTTATAGATATTGTGCAACCCATGTCTCAAGTCTCTGAATCTTCGCTTGAGTGATATACGAGATTGATGAGAAGAAATTTGCAACAACCTCCTATGCATGATATTGCCAATGTAACTGAATGGACTACGAACTATTTCCACTAGCCCCTTGACACCCACAGAGACTGTGGCGAGGCATAGTCCTTACCATTGATGAATAATATATAACAATGATAATTATATAATATTGAAAAATATGTATTTATTTTACAAGAAATTTATTATTATTTTAATTTTTATTTATTAATTTTTGTTTATATTGCAAAAAATTAATATATATTTTTTACATAATTTATAATGACTATAAATAAGGGTCATGATTAGATTACTCATTTTTTTATTGTGATGGATTTTTTTTTCAAAGATCTTAGTTACAATAAATTTAAATATGTAATATTTTTTTTGTAAAGGAAAAAATTAACATATTTAAAATTTAATGTTAATATGTTATGTTATATTATGTTCGAAAATTAGATTACATCATTAAATAACCAATTGCCAAAAGCACTAGCCACACTCTATGTCAATAGGAAAACAAAGTTGTTGGTTAGTTAAAAAATTCAACATAGAAAGTACTGAACAACTACTAAACATAAGACCAAATAACAAAAGATCATACAAAAACTGTAATGTTCCAAAATTTTAGCCTCAAAGCTAAATGGAACATTAGAGTTGGCAACAGCTCTAGTCGATGAATAAATGGGTAGAAAAGCCCATAAGTATCCTAAGGAGGATAAAAACACTCCAAGTGTGAAAGGAGACACTCTTTCTAGCTTAATAAAACACCTCCATGTGTGAATAGGGATAAAATCAAGCTGCTTTGACTAAGTCAACATCGCAGTTGTGGAGGAGGAGGAATCCAAGGAGGAATAACACAATTTTGGAGGGAGATGTATCTTTGGATAGAGATGACCTAATTGAGTGGGGCCAAGGGAAAGAAAACTCATGTTTTATATAAGGAAGAGGATGGCAACATTATTATGGATGTCTTAGATTATTTTTCATGTCTGCTCAGACTTTTGCTTCCTCTTGCTGTTCAACAGAGTAGCAGTGCTGTTTAGCATAGGGTGTTCCCGAGCGGGAATCCCACCTCTTTCCTTTGAGGAGCCTCATTGGGAGAGTTTTCATTCATAATTATTTTAGGCCAAGCTTCAGAAAACTTCATCAGCATATTTTTTCTAGAGATTGTGCAGTGTTGCTGGGTGCAGCAGTGGAAGGTATTGGAATCCTGGTTCCTGAGCTAGTTTCTCATTTGAGGAAGGTTTCCTTCGCTTGAGGGACCTGTTTGGAGGGCTCAAGAGCTGATTTCAGATATTTGGTTTCAGACCACACATTTCCCATACATTCCCAGTGATGTTCCAGCTAGGGAATGCATTATTCTGGAGGCAATGTTCAGTGCATGGTTTGGTGGCTCCGTTGCAGTGTTTCTCTGTGATTGAGAGGTTCATCCTTTCATGGGAGGAAGCCCGCGAGGGATCTAAAAAATATCAGACATATTTTAGCTTTCTAAAATCATGTACTTCAGTGTTGCAGTGGTTATTCAGTAAATTACTGAATATCCCATTTTGTATGCAGAGTGTTTGACAAGAAACCCTTGCCGGGTTATCTTGGATTTTGTATAAGGAGACTAGATCTCAGTTCTTCATGCATATTTGATTAATATATGAGTATATATGTTGTTATACTATTTTCTGAGTGTGAACCATCTCTTAGACTACACAATCCCTTATTCAGCAACTTCGGTATTTTGCAATCTTGGTGTTTTAACACATTTTTGCAATCCTAGGTGTGGGAGATCTGTTTAACCCACCTCGTTTCATTTGTTTCAGCTCTAATCTTGAATTAGGTTGTATATTGATTAATTTATGGGATACAAGGGTCCATTTCAGTGTTTTATTGCAAATTTTTCTGTAAATTCATTTTTAGTGCATGATTCATGAGCTGTTCCTAATTTGGAATATTACAGTGGTATCAAAGCATGATATCTGGCTCAACCTGTGAGATCTAGCTATCAGAGGAAGAAGAGATGGATAGAAGCCAGAAAGCTTCAGTATGTGAAGGAAGAAATGAATACAAGCTTACAAATCTTCTTCCAAAATATATGCAGAGCTTTCAAGGAGAGCTGAAGAAAATGAGATTGGAGATGGGATCTCCAAAATAGGTTGAATCTAGAGCTGAATCTAGATTTACACATGGTGAGTGTGAGCATGCAGCTACACACCATGATGCACAACACAGTCAAGTGCCCATATCTATCTTGAGATGGATAGGAGGAGGAAGAATGCCTAAGAGGAGAACTCTTAGTGATTTGTTGCAAGAGTATGAATCTCAAACTGAGAGGTTTAGAGGTCATACTGATTTCCAAAAGTTTTGCAAGATCCATGGGGAAAAGAGAAAGCAGCAGGATGCAGGTAGATTTCTTCTATCTACTTTTTCCGGATCACCTACATGTTCAGTTGGAGCTTGGGTGAAGGAGCTAGACTCCTATTTGTAGTTGCACCATATTTTTGAAGAGGAAGCCATCAGAGTTGCAGCGCTGAATTTCAAAGGTAAGGCTCATGCATAGTGGATTTTTGAATCTTGTTCCTTAAATAATGCCAACACTTTCTCTTATGAAAGATTCATAAAAACATTGATGGAAAGGTTTGGTAAAAAAATTCCTAAGACACATGAGCAAGGAAAACCTGAGAGAACGAAACCCTTGCATGTGATGGAGGAAAATCTATTTCAAAAAAACATGGGAGGAGCTGACATCTTGCATTACACATTGCCAGAAGCAAGGCCTCCAGTTCATATTTTTGAACAAGAGGGCATGGGGATCTCCTTTTCATAGGAGGATTCAACTGATGAGATGTTGCCCATGCACATTGAGGAAGATGAGGGCAACAACGCTGTCACATATAGAGCACATTTAGTGCCTCATGCAGAGGGAGGAGGAGCACATGCTCCAATAGGAGGGATTATTGTATCCTTACAAGAAGTTCCCCAGGTTCTCATACATGGAGGTCCAAGCATAATCAGTGAGCAACATGATTGTGCAACATTGCATCTGGAAGGAGGAGGTAGGGAGGAAGAGCAACATCACTTGATGAGAGGCACACGCCCTTCTCTATTTCAGAAAACTAATGCAGGGATGAGGCAGACTGATTTGTGCAGTAAGGGTAGGGGCAAAGTTTCTCGATCATATGTGCAGTCTACTCTTGACATTGATGTCTCACTTCATGGAGACATTCCACCCGAGAGGCCACCAGATCTACAGTTGATGAGAGATATCTTGTCTTTAAGTTCACCACTCTTGGATTTTGGAGAGGTGAAGAGTTTGGAGGAAGAATTTGGCATGGGGGATGTCAAAGTAGCAGGCAACAGCATGAGGAGAGCTTCACATGCCAGATCACCAGCACTGTCTCTTAGGAGGATTGATCCTTTTTGGAGATCTCAGCTCTTGGTAGAGTACTCTAAGGATCTTGGTGCATGCATGAGTCTTGATGACCCAGATGGAGATGGCAGATACATGGTAGATGATGTGGTCGTCTATTCCTATGGTAGGATCTTCTTGAATAGATCTTCTAGTCTCAAGGAGAAGTTGCTACATGCAGCACACAAGGACTTCTCTTCTATGCACTTTGATGCATATTTCCATCTGATGGGGGAGTTCACTTGGGAGGGCATTCAACATGACATATTTCAGCATATGGAGAGATGCATAGCCTGGATGGTGATAGAGAGGATGTCACAACCACCTTCCTACTCATTGAGAGTAAGGGAGAATTTCCAGTTGATCCATTTCAGCTCAAGGCCTCAAGTACATGATGGAGGAGGTATAATTTCACATTTTGTATTGTACTTATTTTCCTTGTTTGAGTAGCATGATGTAACAAGAAGAATTATCTCTTCTTGCATATTATATGATGATGTACTTGCAGCTACTTGTAGCATTGATTCTGGCTATCTTTTTGATGGTTTGTGGGGGAAGCCACATGATTCTTGGTGTGCACCATTGACACCATATTGTAACTTCATGTTTTCATCCTATGAGATGAATGTGGCAGAAAACAAGTGGCTGGTAGAGCACTTGTTATTTCTTACGTTGATGCAGGTAAAGGATGCACTGCGCTGGTTCCATGGGTGGAACTATGATGCACTCTCCGGTTGTCAATTGGAAACTTGTTTTTATTGTACTTTTCTTCCATGTATTGCTGACATGTTTGTGTTCATGGGGAGCTTTGTTTGGAGAGTGGGCTTGAGAGGGAAGATGCCCATTGGGAGCATGATTCTCGCCACTTTATATGCTGTACATTTCAGGAGGAACCATGGGCAAACCATAATTGCCACATCACACTTTTTCCCTTCTTGTGGGAGGAAACACTTGGACAACTTGAGGAGGCACTTCATGGATGAATTATTTTTTGGGACATCATACAAGTTGACCATCATGATCTTACTCTATGGCTTGTATGAGGGAGAGATGAGGCAGCAGCAGAAGTTGTTGTTGCTATGGTTGCACTTGGGAGAGTTTGGGCAGAAATTTTCCCATACTTTCCATGGTATTTCCGGGGAGAAGGAAGGCACATTCATGGTGCAAGGAGGCTACCCTTCAGCATTGGAGGATTATGAGTGGCTTCCATGTCGGAAGAAGATCTTCTCACATAGCAGCATGATGGTGGATGGATTTGGCATATGGAATGTCAAAGAGAGGAGTCATGGAGCCTTATTTCTAAGGCCTACAGTGATGTCACATGGGAGTGTGTTCTTATTGATGGAGTGTTCCAAGGAGTATATGTATCCCTTGTTCTTGAAAATTTTTATGAGGGGATCCTCATGGGGGAACTTATACATGGACCTCACTTTCAGCCTACTCACTATGCATGCTTGTAACTCGTTGCAGGACCACTTGCCACATGACAATCTCAAACAACAGTTGGGAAGACTGCGTAATATCTACTTGGAGAACCTTTGGTACCATCCAAAATTGCACCTAACCTTTAGAATTTTTCTGATTTGGATGCCAAATGGTGATGATGTGCCATTCATCTTGGATGGAATGGTTTGGGTTGGCATGCCTCATAATTTTGGAGGAAGAGTCTTTGGAGACTCAATCTTCTTCTTGCCATTGGAGGAAAATCATGTTGCAACCTAAGATCAACATGCCCTCTACACTTATCATAAGTGGACAGGAGGACAACGTGGGATAGGCCCTCTTGCCTATCATGTTCATTTATTCAACCCACTTACATTTCTGGAGCACAAGGTGCAGGAGATTTTTCATGAGTTACCAAGTTGGAGGGTGACTCACTTCATTTGGATGATAGCATGGGTGAGGGAAGCACTCATTCACCATGATGATCATCATCCCTAATTTGTGGAGGCTATCTACTCAAATTAGTGTTCCTAAATTGATGTCATAAATTTTCAACCAGGGCTAGTAAACTGTTGAATTGAAGTGCACTATATGTGCCTATGTATCTTCTTCCTTCTTTGTTGTGTTTAGTGTTCTTCTAGTGTTTTTGGTTTTGTGTTTTTATGCTAAGAGGAAAAGAACTAAATTATTGGCAAAGAGAAGTTATTGATCACACTAAAACAGAGCAAAATCTACTCTAGATTATGTATGGCACTTAAGAACAGAAAATGCTAATCCATAGATTGTAAAGCTTGACAAGAAAAATAACTCTTTACATTAAACTCAGTCCAATTCATTTCATTAGAGGTATGTCAGAACAACTTGAGAAAAGGATAAGTTTGATGTATAGTAAACAACAACTTACAATATCACAGAGAAAATCTCATCCATAGTTAGAAATTTGTTGGAACATTTTGAGAAAAGATTATCTGTAACATAGTAAGGAACCCTATGCTAAAATGACTTATGACACTAAAATTAACCCATTCTGCCACTCAAATGTTACTATTAAGCCTCATTCAAGGATTAGAGATCTCTTGGAATAGCTTTGGAAAAAGGCTGTTTGTAAAATTATGAGAAATTGCAGAACATTCAAGAACTCAAAATGATACAAATAATTCTTGTCCATATGATAATGATGTGTTAGAAGAGATTAATAACAAGAGCAGCTTGTAAAATAACGAGGGATTTTTAAATCTAATGAACATGACTAAAATGCAATTAACTAATAAAACTTGAAATACAATGAACAAAATTGAACTAAAATGCAATTAACCTTCGAAGTATTACAGCTCTATCTCATTCACGTGTTAGTGATATATTGGAACAGTTCATGGGAACAAGTTCGATTGCAATATTCGATGTAAGTAAACATAAAACATGATGCTCAGAAAACTGCCTAGATTAAAAACGAAATAGAGCTAAAGTTACTTATCTAGAAAAACATGCACAAAGCCTTTCGGACAGTAGGGGCCCTCTACCACCAGATTGGCACACGAATCCTTAATTCCTTAAGATTGATTAAGATCTTGCATTAAATTTGTACTTCTTTCATTAAAGGAAAATGCTCAGAAAACAAAGTAACACAGTCTTTGAGAACTTAACAACAAAACATCAACTAACTAAATGTCTCTCGGTTCACCGAGTTATTATTATAAGAAAATACATAACTGTCATTGAGGAGAAATAGGCACAGGTGTCTTTTTCAATCAAAATTGAATTAGAACTCCTGTTGAGGACTCATACTTTGCTGAAGGCATATGCAGAGTCCTTGTCCTTGTAGAAGTCTACTTCTTAGTTTTGGTTTTCTCCACGTGCATAACCACTTGAAGATTTTTGCTCAACCTTCGTAGAGGGAAAGAAATGATGTAGGAGTGTTTTGGAATTCAAACATATGCATTTTTCCTTTAAGTGACACCTGTAATCTGTGTGAACATAAATATGGCCGCGAAATATGCAACTAGCTACAGAATGGCTGCATTCTGTAGCTAAGTCTGATAAAAAATCACCATGACAACAAAAGCACAAAAGTATAGTAAGTCAGTCATTGCATGCATTCTTAAAGTAATTTTAATCATTCCTACTGATCTTTTAAGCCTATAACTAATAAAGGAAAAATGGAATGAAGTGAAATTTGGTGAAAAGAAAGGACATCTTTGGGGCTCAACATACCCCCACTGCAAAGCTTTTTCATGTCCTCATGCAATCAATCCATGTATTATGAAACTTTTGCTAGGACATCTAATATCCTTTTTCTACTTTTCTTGGTGTTCAATGGCATCCTTGGTTTCCTTATGACCAATTTGAACCTCAGATTTATAAGTGCCCTGCTCAACTTTTTGTTTTTCTTCTTCAACTTCTCACTAACCTTGTACAATTTTTCCATTTGCAGAGAGAGAGTTGTGTTCATATCACTTTTCAGCTTGACTTTCTCCCTTAAAATTTAATTTTCATTTTTTATATGCCTATTAAGTATTTCCAATTCATATTTATCTCTTCTCAGCACTTCAATTGGGGATTCTTGTGGGGTAGGAGTTCTTCCTCTGCTTTTTGAGGCTCTCTTTTCTAATGACTCAACATAATTATAGATCTGTTGTTGGGCTGGGTCTATCTCTGGAGTTCCTCTATCAATATCCTCTTCGTATTGGTACTAAGGAGATCTGTCAGTTGGTGTCTCTTCGTCTTCAATATCTATGATGCCTATTTGCTTAACTCCCGTCTTCTTCAATATGCCTCTAAGCCTATGGCTTCTTCTCGGTTTAGATGGTCCATCACCTCTCTCCTTAGCATACTTTCTTAATATCTTTTCCTTTTTAAGTTGTTTCTTGATTTCAGCCAAATTTTCAGAGATAATCTCCTCACTGTCCTCTTGTATGGACTTACCAGTTTTAAGTTCAATAGATTTGGCAATTTTTCCTCTCCTGCTTCTTTTTACAAGTTTTCCTTCAGATGGAGTTTCTTTAGGTTCTTCAAAATGATTCCTCAAGAGGAACTCACCCCAACTATCTCCCACCTTTTTCAAATGATTCTCAATTATGATTTTAACTAGGCCATGGTTATACAAGGTGGTTTCCAAGAACTGAACCCTCTTTTGGACATTAGAAGCCATTCTCTTTAGGCTATGAAGTAATAAAAAGGGTAAATTGATTTCTTCATCTAGGAAATGCATCATAAGTTGAATGTGATAAACATATAGGGTACCAAACCTTCCCTCACAAGTTATAAATTTTTGCAGAATTAGCAACATATTTCGCCATTTATTCTTCAATGATGAGCTAGGAATGCCCTTCTTAAAAACTGAAATATCCATACCTGGTGTTTTTAGCATCTATCTCCATGCTTCATTGTGAAACTCTTTGTTTTTGAACCATAATTTAGCTTACCTTGGTAATTCTACTACCTCTGCTATGAAGGATTATGTGATAACGAACTTGACATCACCTATTTCAACTTCTGACCCGTTGAATGACCGGGCAAATGACTTGGTGACCTCCTTATGAAAACCATTGAACTTCTCCTAAAACTGTAGCCATCCAACGTGCTGTAACATCTCTCTAATCTGTGGGTAGCCTTCTAGATACTTGATTCTGACTAGTTCGGACCTTACAATGAGTCCCATGGCTTCTTTTCTCAATCTTCAATTTACTGCTCCATTACTGCTCTCCTATTCAAGGTAAAAATGGATGTAGAAGGTTGTTTTCACCTTAAATATGACCTCTCTGTTTCTGCAGATAGGAATTGGCTATGGAAAAATGACATGAAGTGGTTATGGGATGAGTGAAATACGGTGAGGGAAAATCACACGAATAAATGAGTTTGAGAGCTGTCATGGAGTAAAAGACCGTGGAGAAATCCCATAAGGATTTCAAAATCATCACTGAATATTTCGGGTTAGTGACGTGACCTAATAGGTCACTTCAAGTACTAACCGTTAATTTTTAATAAATGATGATTTGATATGGCAGAATGGAAGGGATTTTGTCCAAGGATTTTATGATAGGCTTGATCAATACGAGTAATCAAAATAACTTTATGAAACACACATATAACTTGACTATACTATATCTTTCATAATCTCTTATCATAATAATTTCACAAATTTACCTTATCCCTTCTTTTGATTTTTGCTGTTTTAATATGCTTGTTTTTCCTTTGAAAATCATTGATCTTTCAGTCTTCATAATCCATTTGATTTTTCTTGTTGACATAAGTGTGCAGGATCAATTTGCTGCTGAACACGTGGTTGCTGGATAGTTGGCTGTAGAATGTCTGGCTGCAGAATGTACCTGTGAAAGCTTTGAAACATGGAGTGAAATGATTTGAAATATGGATGGAATGAAGTATAAGATGAAATAAAATGGATCATGAAATATAGTGTAATGAAGCATGAATGAAGTGGAATATGATGGAATGAAATAGATCACAAATGTGGAGTGAAATGAAAAATGAAAAGTGGCCTACAACTTATGATTTGTAATACTCAATTGTAGAAAGAGATCAATTTTGAAAATTTGAAATGAAATTGAGATGGATCATGAAATGAAGTGAATGAAGTATGGATGAATGAAGTGGATGGAATATGGATGAAGTGAGATGTGATGAAGTGAAATGGATCATAAGTGGAATGTGATATGTAAAGTGGGCATGCACTTATGATTTTATGATAGTTGTTTGCAGGAAAAGAACAATTTTGAAAAGCTAAAGTGTTAGAAGGATTCTGATTTTCACTTTATATTTTCTGTATAAACATGCTAATCACTGATTAGTTTTCATGTTTATACTTTATTTATTTATTTTTCATCATCTGATTTCAGAAAATACAATTAAGTTGATGAAGAAGAAGGATTATTCTTCATTAACTTCACATCACTGCTCTCTTTGAATCTCTTGACAAATTCTTCTCTTGAAAGTGGCTTATGATACAGCTTCAATCTATGACCATTTACAAGAAAAGTTACCTTCTCTTCATCTATTGTCTTGATTTTTATTGCTCCATTGTCAAAAAATTTCACAATTTCATATGGCTCAAGCCAATATTGTGTTTGGAATTTACCTTGAAAATCTTTGAACTTTGAATCAAACAAGAGGGCCCAGTCACCTTCTTTGAATTTCTTTTCCTTAATGTACTTATCATGTCATCTAGTCCTTTGCTGCTGGACTATACTTGTTTTCTAGACTGCATCTTGTCTGATCTCATCCAATTCATTAATCTGCTCCAATCTGTGCTTTTGTGCCTCTGTTAGATCAAGTCCTAGCTGAACTGCCATTTTAAAAGTTTGAATCTGAAACTCTATGGGAAACAAGATTTGTTTTCCATAAACAAGTTCATAAGGAGTATGACCTGTTGTGCTTCTCCATGTAGTTCTATAGGCCCACAAGGCTTTAGGAAGCTTGTCTGCTTAATCTCTTCTATGTAAATGAACAGTCTTTGTTAGGATCCCTTCAATGAACTTATTAGTAGATTCCACTTGGCCACTTGCTTGTGGATGATAGGGAGTAGATTTTCTGTGTCTGATTTTGTACCTCTCCACCATTTGTTCCACTAGCTTTGATGTGAATTGAGCTCCTTGATCTGTAAAAATTTCTCTTGGGACACGAAAACGAGTAAAAATATCCTCAAAAATAAAATTAACTACAGATGCTTCAGTAGCAGAAAGTAATGGCTTGGCCTCTACCCATTTGGCCACATAATTAGTGCAAACTAATATATATTTCTTTTGTCTTGATGGAGGACTAATAGGTCCTACAAAATCTAAAGCCCATTTCTCAAAAGGTTCAATATGTACCTGAGGCTGCAATGACATTTCACCTGAAGGGGAAGGTTTCCCTACCCTTTGGCAACCATCACACCTTTTGACATACCCTTTAGCATATTTAAAAAGGGATGGCCAATAATATCCCAAATGAAGGATCTTATAAGCTGTCCTTTTATCAGCAAAGTGTCCACCACAAGGTTCATCATGACATGCCTTGAGGATCTAAGGCATCTCATCTTCTCGAACACATCTCCTAATGATAAAGTCTGGACTTGTTTTGTATAACTCATTAGCAACCCATGAATATTTTGCACTGTCATAAATGATCTTTCTTTTGTCTCTTGCATTCATTATTGAAGGAAATTTTCCTGAAACTAGATAATTCGCAATGTCAGCAAAACAAGGAGTTTGAGTAGAAATTGCAAAAAGATATTCATCAGGGAATTGATCTTCAACTGGAGCATTGTATTTAATGTTTTGGAGTCTAGATAGGAAATCAACTACTGTATTTTGTTTTCCAGGCCTATCTAGAATGGTGATATTGAATTCCTGTAAAAGAAATAACCATCTTATGAATCTGCCATTAGTAATTGATTTGTTCATTAGATATCTAATTGTAGAGTGATATGCGTGAACAAAAGTTTCATAGCCTGTTATATAGTGTCTGAATTTTTTTATGGCATGAACAATGGCTAAGAACTCTTTTTCAGTTACAGTATAATTTAACTCTAAAGGAGTCAAAATTTTACTTGTATAGTAGATGGCATAAGGAATCAGGTCTTTTTGTCCCAATACTGCTCCTAAAGCTGTATCCGAGGCATTTGTTGAAATATGAAAAGGTAATTTCCAGTTAGGTCCCATTAAAATAGGTGCTTTAGAGATTTTTGTCTTCAGGGTTGTTGAGCCCCAAAGATGTCCTTTCCCTTCACCAAATTTCACTTCATTTCCTTTGTCCCTTATCAAATACAGGCTTAAATGGTCAATAGGATTGGTTAAAGACACTTTAGGAATGTATATAATAACTAACTTGCTACACTTTTATGGTTTTGTTTTTGTAGTAATTTTTGACTAGACTTAGCTACAGAATGCAGCCATTCTATAGCTAGTTCCCGATTTCGCAACTGTCTTCATGTTCTCATAGGTTCTAGGTGTCACCTCAAAGAAAAACGCATATGGGTGAATTCCAGAATTCATCCACATCATTCCTTGCTCCCTACGAAGTCTGAGCAAAATTCTACAGGTGGTTATGCACGTGGGAAACCAAAACTAAGAGATAGACTTCTAATAGGACAAGGACTGTACAGATGTCTTTAATCACAGTACGAGACCTCCACCAGAGTTCTAATTTGATTTTAGTTGGGAAAGACATTTATTCCTATTTTATCTCAAGGGCAGTTATGTAATTTTCTTATAAGAATGACTCGGGAGACCGAGAAACAACTAGCTAGATTGATGTTTTGTTGCTAGATCTCAAAAGACCGTAATACTCTGTTTTTGAAATAATTTTCCTTTAATGAAAGAAGCACCGCTTTATTGCAAGATCTGAGGAAATATTGAGGAGATTTGTATGCTAATCCGGTGGTAGAGGGCCCCTACTGCTCGAGAAGCTTTGTGCACATTGTTTAGATAAGTAACTTTAGCCTTGTTGCATTCCTAGTTTAAGCAATTTTCTGAACTTTGTGTTTTATACTCACTTGCATTGGATGCTACAGTCTAGTCTTGTTCTTACAAATTATTCCAAAATATCACTAATATTGAATGAGATATAACTGTAGTATTTTAGGAATTAGTTGTATTTTTCTGACTTTTACGTTTTTGTGTTCAATTACATCAATTGTTATAGCTAGACTTGTTCTTCCGAATTGTTCCAAAATATCACTAATACTGAACGAGATAGGGCTATAATATTTTAGAGATTAGTTGCATTATAGTGTAGTTGTGATACTCCGGAGATTAATGGCACGTTAGTTCAGTTTCTATTCACTGTATTTCAAGTTAGATTAATGGCACTTTAGTTCAGATTCTATTCACTGTATTTCAAGTTAGGATAATCGCATTCTAGTACAGTTGTGGTCACTGTATTTGAAGTTGAATGATTGCATTTAAGTTCAGATTTATCTATTGTATTTTTAGTTTCATTAGTTAGTTTTATGCTAGTTTTGTTCCATTAGACTTCAAGGCCTTCATTATTTAAAAACTACTCTTGTTATTAATCTCTTCCAACACATCATCATATGGACAGGAATTAGTGATATCAGTTCAAGGCCTTGACTGTTCTGCAATCTCTTATAATTGTACAAATAGCCTTTTTACCAAAACTATTCCAAAAGACTTCTAACTTCCGAATAAGGCTTAGTAGTGACAATTTAAGTTGCAGAATGGATTAATTTTAGTGTCATAGGTTAATTTAGAGTAGAGTTCCTCACTGTGTTGCAGACTATCTTTTCCAAATATGTTCCAACAAATTTCTAGCCATGGATAAGATTTTCTCTGTGATCTTGTAGGTGGTTGTTTACTTAGAAGAACTTCATGGCACTAACTCATCCTTTTCTCAAGCTATTCCAACATATTTCTAATGAATGAATTGGACTGAGTTCATGTTGTGAGTTATTGAGTTCACGTTGTGAGTTATTTTCTTGTCAAAGTTTTGCATTTTCTAAGTGCCATACATAGTTTAGAATAGGTTTTGCTTTGTTTTAGTGTGATCAAAAACTTCTCTTTGCCAAAAATTAGTTCTTTTCCTCTTAGAATAAAAACACAAAACTAAAAACATTGGAAAAACACTAAACACAAAATAGTGAGAAACAAATACCTAGGCACATATAGTGCACTTCACTTCAACAGTTTACTAGCCCCGGTTGACAATTTGTGACCTCAATTTAGGAACACTAAGTTGAGCAGACATTTTGGCGCCGTTGCTGGGGAAGTGTAACTAGGTAGCCTTGTTTCTTACCTCCCAAAAACAATGATATGTGTAGAGAAATAGACTCAAGGGGTAGATTCATAAGAAGCAGAAGCTTGATTCCTAGAACACCGCTTGTTTCACCAAGACCAAGAGCCAGCACACCTTCAACTCAAACCCACATTCCATCCTTTACTGATCCTAGACTTCCAGAGGACTTAAGATCATATATTCCATTAGAAATACCTTCCACTTTACCCACTGAACCTGTCTTCGAAGAAGATTCAGGAACCCCTGCTAGGGACATAAAATTTTCAACTTCCACAGAAGAATCAACTATGGCAGAAGAAGGGGGAGGAGGAGTTTTTAACGGAGAAAACACACTATTTGGAGGGGGTAGAGGTAGAGGTAGAGGAGAAGGAGGTAGAGGTGCAGAAGGAGAAGGAGGCAAAGGAAGAGGTAGAAGAGAAATGGGAAGCTCTTTTGGATTTCCTATAGTAGATGAAGAAACCAATGCAACTATGAAAAACATTTCACCCTTTGTCCTTCCAAACTTTTATGGACTCAAAACTGAAGATCCCGAAACCTTCCTATTTGAATTTGAAGTCCTATGTAGAACCTATGAATACTTACAAGATGCTCAAAAACTTAAACTATTCCCTTCAACATTGAAAGGAGAAGCATTAAAATGGTTTATGAGTTTGATCAACAGTTCTATTAGGACATGGGAAGACATGAAAAAAGAATTTCTAGAGAGGTATTTGGATTACTGTATGCCAGTCAACCATAAGGAGGAAGTGTTTAAAATGTTACAAAAAGAGGATGAAAATTTGGAAGATTTGTTGGAGAGGTTTAACTATAACATCAAGAGGGAAAAAATGGAAAACTTAGACCAAGACACCTTGAAAGCTCTCTTGTTGAAGAAAATTAGGGATGAATGGTTAGATATCCTTAACATGATGGGAAAAGGGGATATATCTCAGCTCACATTACCTGAAATAGCTGAATTATGTATCAACATTTCAAGAGGGAAATCTAAAACTATAAAAGGACCAAGAGACCCTGCTCTTGCAAGGGCAAGTAAATTTGCTTCTGGGACAGTAAGTAGGGAAAACATAGGACATATGCTTGATGAATTCAAATCTGATATCTTGGGGAGTCTTAGTGAACAAATAGACACCCTTAAGTTACAAAACAAGCAGAAAACTGAATCTGATGCCTTAGTAATCTTTTGTTCCAAATGTAGAAAGAAGCATGCCTTGAGAGAGTGCCCTTTGGATGCAAAAGTAGTAGAGACCTGTGTAATTTGTTCAGAAAAACATGAGACTAAGAGCTGTCCTTCACTTCTTGGTCTTAAAGCTGTCTTTCAGAAAGAAACTCCTACAAATTCCACAGAATCTCTCAATTTTGTCTCTAGGAGACCTTGGCAAGGACCTCAAACACAAGGATTCCATGATCAACTGTATAATCAACCCCTACCAAATTGGAATTCTTGGCAGGAAAATTGGCCCCAATTTCAAAATCAATCACAAAATTGGGCGCAAGGAGCACAAAATTCTTATGGAAGATACTCTCAGTACTATCAGTATCCACCATCCTATCCACCATATTCACATTTCCCTCCTCAACAAAACTTTCAACAAAATCCTCAAAATCCACAACATCAAAATCAACCACTTCCATTACCATTTTCTCAGAAAACAAATCAGTTGCCTGCCCAACCCATACCAAACCCCAACAATAAAAATCCTCAGAACACATACATGATAGAAGGCTAACAGTTTCCAACTTATTTGATCACTCCTTTAGACCTTAGTGATGTTCAACTTAGGTCTGGAAGAATACTTGAAAAGAGGAAACCTTCTGTAATCATACAAGAGCAAGACAATTCTGAGGAAGATTCTCTACGGATAAATAAAAGTCTTGAAGAGAACACATCTTTCCAAGACCCAAAAATTGAAAAATCAAAACAAAAAGAACCAATAATTTCAACTCCTATATTAGAGCAGCCATCAACATCCACTTCTACACCTCCCTTTCCAGAAAGATTACAAATTGATAGGGGTATAGAAAAACAAATTATGGTGCCTAATTATGATTTCCTGGATGAGCCGAGAAATGTTTGTATTAAGATCCCATTGTTGCAAGCTATCAAGGAAATTCCAATCTTAGCAAAGACAATAAAGGAGTTGAGTATGAAGAAAACAGGAAAAAGAATAAGAGAGATAAAGAAAATTCGACTGGCAGGAAAAATAGCAGATATCATGACGGGTAAGATTGCTATTCCAAAGTATCTAGACCCAGAAAATCCAGTTGTTAAAATACACATCAATGGAATTGAGATCCAAAACACACTTATTGATTTAGGAGCAACAATAAATATCATGAGTAGACAAATCATGGATAAACTGAAACTTCCTAATATTCTTTTTACACCCACATTATTACAATTAGCAGATAGATCTGTGATAAAAAATGATGGGGTAATAGAAGACATTCCAATGTCCCTAGATTCTTGGGAATATCCTGTAGATTTTATGATCCTAACTCCTAAGAATAATATAGGAGGGCATCCTATTATATTAGGAAGACCTTGGTTAGCTACAGCTGATGCTTTCATTAGTTGTAGATCTGGTGATATGTGCATCTCTGATGGTAGTTCAACCAAGAAATTTACCTTGTATCCTCCAACAAAAACAATTACAGAATTGGATGATACTCAATGGATAGAGGATGAAGAAGACTTACAACCTCTCTTCACAATTTCAGAAATTAGTGAAGATAGCCAGATTCTGAATACCTTAGAAAACTTTGAATCCTCTTCGGAATATAAGCATGAACAATTTCAAGAAGAATCCAACATTGAATTTTTATCATCAAGACAGATGTCTCTTTATTCCATGGATAAATTTGGCAACTCTACAATTGAGATATTTCCAGGCAAAACTTTAAACATAAACAAGAACCTAGAGAAATCTCAACAAGAAGAGCTAGTCAAGATATTACAGAGACATTCTTTTGCATATGCATGGGAGTACACTGATATGAAAGGGATAAGCCCCAATACTTGCACTCATCACATCTACATAGAGGAAAATTGTAAACCAATCAGACAACCTCAAAGACGGATGAATCCAAATCTTAGGGAAATTGTTAAAGAAGAATTGCAGAAATTGTTAAATGTTAACTTTATCTATCCCATTTCAGATAGTCAGTGGGTTTCTCCTTTGGTAATTGTGCCAAAGAAAAATGGTAAATGGAGGGTATGTATTGACTACCGGGAATTAAACAAAGCTACTCTTAAAGATCATTTTCCTCTACCTTTCATAGATCAGGTGTTAGATACATTAGCTGGCAAAAAGTACTTCTCATTTTTAGATGGGTTTAGTGGTTATAACCAAATTCAAGTAGCACTTGAAGATCAAGACAAAACCACATTTACCTGTCCTTGGGGTACCTATGCTTACCGAGTATTGCCATTTGGATTATGCAATGCACCTGTAACATTTCAAAGGGCAGTACTAGGAATTTTTTCAGATCTAATACATGATTGTGTAGAGGTATATATGGATGATTTCACAGTTTATGGAAACACATTTGAAGAAGCCTTAGCAAACTTGGAAAAAGTCTTAAAGAGATGTAAAAAAGCAAATCTTTCACTAAGTCATGAGAAGTGTTTTATGATGTTTACTGAAGGAATTGTTTTGGGACATCACATTTCAGGGGATGGGATTAGAGTTGATGAGTCAAAAGTTGAAGTCATTTCTAACTTATCTATTCCAAGTTGTCAAAAAGATGTTAGGAGTTTTCTCGGATTTACAGGATATTATCAAAGGTTTATAGAAAACTTCACCAAGATAGCATCTCCACTTTTCAAATTACTTACCAAGGACTGTGAATTCAAGTGGAATCCTGATTGCCAGTTAGCCTTTGAGACCTTGAAAACAAAAATCTCTGAAGCACCTATTTTAAGAGGACCTAACTGAAAGTTACCTTTTCATATTTCAACAGATGCCTCAGATACAGCTTTAGGAGCAGTATTGGGACAAAAAGACCTGATTCCTTATGCCATCTATTATACAAGTAAAAATTTGACTCCTTCAGAGTTAAATTATACTATAACTGAAAAAGAGTTTTTAGCTGTTGTTCATGCCATAAACAAATTCAGACACTATATAACATGCTATGAAACTTTTGTTCACACAGATCACTCTGCAATTAGATATCTAATGAATAAATCAATTACTAATGGCAGAGTCATAAGATGGTTATTGCTTTTACAAGAATTCAACATTATCATTCTAGATAGACCTGGAAAACAAAACACAGTAGCTAATTTCCTATCTAGATTCCAAAACATCAAAGACAATACCCCAGTTGAAGATCAATTCCCTGATGAATATCTTTTTGCAATTTCCACTCAAACTCCTTGGTTTGCTGACATTGCTAATTATTTAGTTTCAGGGAAATTTCCTTCAATAATGAATGCAAGAGACAAAAGAAAGATCATTTATGACAGTGCAAAATATTCATGGGTTGCTAATGAGTTATACAAAACAGGTCCAGATTTTATCATTAGGAGATGTGTTCGGGAAGATGAGATGCCTGAGATCCTCAAGGTATGTCATGATGAACCTTGTGGCGTGATTTATTTGTCGATAAAAGAACAAAGATTATAAGATCCTTCATTTAGTGGATATTATTGGCCATCCCTTTTTAAAGATGCTAAAGAGTATGTCAAAAGGTGTGACAGCCAGTTAAAGGATAGGGAAACTTTCTCCTAACCTTCTCCTTCGTGTGAGATGCCATTGCAGACTCAGTACATATCAATCCCTTTTGAAAAATGGGCTTTAGATTTTGTAGGACCTATTAGTCCTCCATCAAGACAAAAGAAATATATATTAGTTTGCACTGATTATGTTACCAAATGGGTAGAGGCCAAGCCATTACTTTCTGCTACTGAAGCATCTGTAGTTAATTTTATTTTTGAGGATATTTTTACTCGTTTTGGTGTCCCAAGGGAGATTATTACATATCAAGGAGCTCAATTTACATCAAAGCTAGTGGAACAAGTGATGGAGAGGTATAAAATCAGACACAGAAAATGTACTCCCTATCATCCACAAGAAAATGGTCACGTGGAATCTACCAATAAAGTCATTGAAGGGATCCTAACAAAGACTGTCCATTTACATAGAAGAGATTGGGCAGACAGACTTCTTGAAGCTTTGTGGGCCTATATAACTACATGGGAAGCACAACAGGCCATACTCCTTATGAAATTGTTTATGGAAAACAAGTTTTGTTTCCCATAGAGTTTCAGATTCAAACTTTTAAAATGGAAGTTCAGTTAGGACTTGATCTAACAGAGGCACAAAAGCACAAATTGGAGCAGATTAATGAATTAGATGAGATCAGACAAGAGGCAGTTCAGAAAACAAGTATAGTCCAACAACAAAGGACTAGATGGCATGATAAATACATCAAGGAAAAGAAGTTCAAAGAAGGTCACTGGGCTCTCTTGTTTGATTCAAAGTTCAAGGATTTTCAAGGTAAATTCCAAACACATTGTCTTGGGCCATATGAAATTATAAGAATTTTTGACAATGGAGCAATAAAAATTAAGACAATAGATGAAGAGAAGGTCACTTTTCTTGTAAATGGTCATAGATTGAAGCTGTATCATAAGCCACTTTCAAGAGAAGAATTTGTCAAGAGATTCTAGGAAAACAGTGATGTGAAGTTAATGAAGAATTTTTCTTCTTCATCAACTTAGTTGATTTTTCTGAATTCAAAAGCATAAAAAAAAAGAAAAAAAGAAAAAAGAAAAAAGAAAAAAAGAAAATTATAAACATGAAAACTAATCACTGATTAGCATGTTTATACAGAAAAGATAAAGTGAAAATCAGAATCCTTCTGACACTTTAGCTTTTCAGATTTGTTTTTTTTTTTTTTTTTTTTTCTGCAAGCAGTCATTACAAAATTGTAAGTTTCACTCCAGCATGTCTCACTTCATTCATATTTCATTCGCTCCATTTATTCATATTTCATTCATTCCATTCATCCATACTTCATTCACCCCATTCCATGATCCATTTCATTTCCATCTTATATTTCTAACTTTGATATCTTTCTGCAGATAGAGTGTTACAAATCATAAATTGCAGACCACTTTTTATGATTCATTCCACTTCACAATTGTGATTCATTTCATTTCATTACATTTCACCTCACTCCTGATCCATTTCACTCTATTTCATGATCCATTTCATACAACATTCCATTCCATGTTTCAAAGTTCCTACATGTACATTCTGCAGCCAATCAGACATTCTGCAGTGAAATATCCAGAAGGCAACTATCCAGTAATCATTTGATCAGCAACAAATTGATCCTGCACACCTATGACAACAAGCAAAATCAAAGGAATTATGAAGACTGAAGAATCAATGATTTTCAAAGGAGGACAAAGCATATCAAAACCATAATTTTTTTTTTTTTAAAGGAAATGCAAAGGTAAAGTTGTAAAATTATTATGATGACAGAATATGAAAGTTATAGTATAGTTAGGTCATGTATGATTCAAAAAGTTGTTTTAACTATTCGTGTTGATCATACATATTAAACCTATCATAAAAACTTTGGACAAAATCCCTTCCACTCCGCTATTTCAAATCAACATTTTAAACTTGAACGGTCAAAGTATTGAAGTGACCTATTCGGTCACGTCACCAGCCGAAGTATTCAGTGATGATTTTGAATTTCTCACGAAATGTTTCTGCGGTCTTTTCTCCCATGATGGCTCTCAAACTCATCAATTCGTGTAAATCACCCTCACCACATTTCACTCATTCTATAACCTCTTCATATCATCCTTCCGTAGCTAATTCCTACAGCATAAACAGAGAAAGCACCTTTGGGGTAAAAACAACTCTTTAACAGCCATTTTCACCGTGGATAGAAGAGCAGTAAATTGAAGGTTGAGAAGAGAAGCCATGGGTCTCATAGTAAGATCCGAACCAGTTGGAACCAAGTACTTAGAGGGCTACCCACAAATTAGAGAAATGCTACAACAGGTTGGGTGGTTACAATTCTTGGAAAAATTTAATGGTTTTCATAAGGAGGTAACTAAAACATTTGCACAGTCCTTCAATGGAGCAGAGGTCGAAATAGGAGATATTAAATTCACTATTACAGAGGCTTTCATTGCAGAAGCAACGAAATCACCCAGGCAAGGATAATGGTGGTTCAAAAATAGGGAATTTCATAATGAGGCATGGAGGAAAATGCTTAAAACACCAGGTATGGATGTTTCAATTTTTAAGAAGGGTATTCCTAGCTTAGCACTGAAGAATAAATGGCAGAATATGTTGCTCATTTTGCAAAAAATTATAACTTGTGAGGGAAGGTTTGGTACCCTCTATGTTTATCATATTCGGTTAATGACACATTTCTTAGATGAAGAAATAAATTTACCCTTTTTCCTTCTTCATAGTCTGAAGAGAATGGCCTCTAATGTACAAAAGAGGGTTCAATTCCTAGAAACCACTTTGTATCACCACAACCTAGTTAAAATCTTAATTGAACATCATTTGAGAAAAGTGGGAGACAATTGGGATGATTTTCTAATGAGGAATCACTTTGAAGAACCCAAGGAACCTCCATTTGAAGGCAAGCTTATAAGAAGAAGCAGGAGAAGGAAAATTTCCGAAGCTATTGAAACTAAAACTAGTAAGTCTATACAAGAGGACAGTGAAGAGATAATTTCTGAGAAATTAACTGAAATTATGAAACAACTTAAAAATGAGAAGATGATAAGGTATGCCAAGGAGAGAGGTGAAGGACCTTCTCAACCAAGACGAAGCCATAGAATTAGAGGTATATTGAAGAAAACAGGGATTAGACAAACGAGAATCATAAACATTAAGGATGAAGAGACACCAACTGCTAGATCAACTGAGCACCAATATGAACATAATCTTGATGAAGAAACTCCAGAGATAGACCCAGCTCAACAACAAATTTATAATTATATTGAGACATTAGAGAAAAGAGCCTAAGAAAGTAGAGATAGAACTCCTAGCCCACCAAAATCTACAATTGATGTACTAAGAAGAGACAAATATGAGTTGGAAGTACTCAATAGGCATATCAAGAATGAGAATGACATTTTAAGGGAGCAGGTTAAGCTGAGAAGTGATATGAATACAACTCTCTCCCTGCAAATGGAAAAGTTGTACAAGGCTAATGAGAAATTGAAGAAGAAAAACAAAAAGTTGAGCAGGGCACTTATAAATTTGAGATTCAAGTTGGTCATTAAGAAGCCTAGGAGGCCATTAACTATCAGGCAAAGCAGAAGAAGGAGCCTAGATGTCCTAGCAGAAGTCTCAGAATATATGAGTTGATTGCATGAGGACATGCAAAAAATTTGCAGTGGGGGTATGTTGAGCCCCAAAGATGTCCTTTCCCTTCACCAAATTTCACTTCATTTCCTTTGTCCCTTCCGAATAAGGCTTAGTAGTGACAATTTAAGTTTTAGAATGGATTAATTTCAGTGTCATAGGTTAATTTATAGTAGATTTCCTCACTGTGTTGCAGACTATCTTTTCCAAATATGTTCCAGCAAATTTCTAGCCATGGATAAGATTTTCTCTCTGATCTTGTAGGTGGTTGTTTACTTAGAAGAACTTCATGGCACTAACTCATCCTTTTCTCAAGCTATTCCAGCATATTTCTGATGAATGAATTGGACTGAGTTCATGTTGTGAGTTATTGAGTTCATGTTGTGAGTTATTTTCTTGTCAAAGTTTTGCATTTTTTAAGTGCCATACATATTTTAGAATAGGTTTTGCTCTGTTTTAGTGTGATCAACAACTTCTCTTTTCCAAAACTTAGTTCTTTTCCTCTTAGAATAAAAACACAAAACTAAAAACATTGGAAAAACACTAAACACAACGTAGTGAGAAACAAATACCTAGGCACATATAGTGCACTTCACTTCAACAGTTTACTATCCCCGGTTGAAAATTTATGACCTCAATTTAGGAACACTAAGTTGAGCAGACAAGGGTCTCAAAGGCTAACTGGCAATCAGGATTCCACTTGAATTCATAGTCCTTGGTAAGTAATTTGAAAAGTGGAGATGCTATCTTGGTGAATTTTTTTATAAACCTTCGATAATATCCTATAAATCCTAGAAAAATCCTAACATCTTTTTGACAACTTGGAACAGATAAGTTAGAGATGACTTCAACTTTTGACTCATCAACTCTAATCCCATCCCCTGAAATGTGATGCCCCAAAACAATTCCTTCAGTAAACATCATAAAACACTTCTCATGACTTAGTGAAAGATTTTCTTCTTTACATCTTTTTAAAACTTTTTGCAAGTTTTCTAAGGCTTCTTCAAATGTGTTTCCATAGACTATGAAATCATCCATATATACCTCTACACAATCATGTATTAGATCTGAAAATATTCCTAGTACTGCCCTTTGAAATTTTGCAGGTGCATTGCATAGTCCAAATGGCAATACTCGGTAAGCATAGGTACCCCAAGGACAGGTAAATGTGGTTTTGTCTTGATCTTCAAGTGCTACTTGAATTTGATTATAACCACTAAACCCATCTAAAAATGAAAAGTACTTTTTTCCAGCTAATGTATCTAACACCTGATCTATGAAAGGTAGGGGAAAATGATATTTAAGAGTAGCTTTGTTTAATTCCTGGTAGTCAATACATACCCTCCATTTACCATTTTTCTTTGGCATAATTACCAAAGGAGAAACCCACTGAATATCTGAAATGGGATAGATAAAGTTGACATTTAACAATTTCTGCAATTCTTCCTTAACAATCTCCCTAAGATTTGGATTCATCCGTCTTTGAGGTTGTCTGATTGGTTTACAATTTTCCTCTATGTAGATGTGATGAGTGCAAGTCTTAGGGCTTATCCCTTTCATATCAGTGTACTCCCATGCATATGCAGAAGAATGTCTCTGTAATATCTTGACTAGCTTTTCTTGTTGAGATTTCTTTAGGTTCTTGTTTATGTTTAAAGTTTTACCTGGAAATATCTCAATTGTAGAGCTGCCAAATTTATCCATGGAGTAAAGAGACATCTGTCTTGATGATAAAAAATCAATGTTGGATTCTTCTTGAAATTGTTCATGTTTGTATTCCGAAGAGGATTCAAAGTTTTCTAAAGTATTCAGAATTTGACTATCTTCACTAATTTTTGAAATTGTGAAGAGAGGTTGTAAGTCTTCTTCATCCTCTATCCATTGAGTATCATCTAAATCTGTAATTGTCCTTGCTGGAGGATACAAAGTAAATTTCTTAGTTGAACTACCATCAGAGATATACATATCACCGAATCTACAACTAATGAAAGCATCAATTGTAGCTAACCAAGGTATTCCTAATACAATAGGATGCCCTCCTAGATTATTCTTAGGAGTTAGGATCATGAAATCTACAGGGTACTCCCAAGAATCTAGGGACACTAGAATGTCTTCTATTACCCCATCAGGTTTGATCACAGATCTGTCTGCTAATTGTAATAATGTGGGTGTAAAGAGAAGATTAGGAAGTTTCAGTTTATCCATGATTTGTCTACTCATGATATTGATTGCTGCTCCTAAATCAATGAGTGTGTTTCGGATCTCAATTCCATTGATGTGAATTTTAACAACTGGATTTCCTGGGTCTAGATACTTTGGAATAGCAATCTTACCCATCATAATGTCTGCTATTTTTCCTTCCAGTTGAATTTTCTTTGTCTCTCTTATTCTTTTTCTTGTTTTCTTCATGCTCAACTCCTTTATTGTCTTTGCTAAAATTGGAATTTCCTTGATAGCTTGTAATAATGGAATCTTAATGCAAACATTTCTCAGCTCATCTAGGAAATCATAATTAGGCACCATAATTTGTTTTTCTACACCCTTATCAATTTGTAATCTTTCTGGAAAGGGAGGTGTAGAGGTGGATGTTGATGGCTACTCTAATATAGGAGTTGAAATTATTGGTTCTTTTTGTTTTGATTTTTCAATGTTTGGGTCTTGAAAAGATGTGTTCTCTTCAAGACTTTTATTTACCCGTAGAGAATCTTCCTCAGAGTTGTTTTGCTCTTGTATGATTACAGAAGGTTTCTTCTTTTCAAGTATTCTTCCAGACCTAAGTTGAACATCATTAAGGTCTAAAGGAGTAATCAAATAGGTTGGGAACTGTTGACCTTCTATCATGTATGTGTTCTGAGGATTTTTATTGTTTGGGTTTGGTATAGGTTGGGCAGGTAACTGGTTTTCTTTCTCAGGAAATGGTAATGGAAGTGGTGGATTTTGATGTTGTGGATTTTGTTGAGGAGGGAATTTGGATATGGTGGATAAGATGGTGGATATTGATAATACTGAGAGTATCTTCCATAGGGATTTTGTGCTCCTTGTGCCCAAGTTTGAGATTGATTTTGGAATTGGGGCCAAGGTTGCTACCAAGAATTCCAATTTGGTGGGGGTTGATTATACAACTGATCATGGAATCCTTGTGTTTGAGGTCCTTGCCAAGGCCTCCTAGAGACAAAATTGAGAGATTCTATGGAATTTGTAGGGGTTTCTTCTTGAAAGACAACTTTAAGACTAGGAAGTGAAGGACAACTCTTGGTCTCATTTTTTTCTGAAAAAATTACACAAGTCTCTACTATTTTTGCATCCAGAGGGCATTCTCTCAAGGCATGCTTCTTTCTACATTTGGGAAAAAATATTGCTAAGGCATCAGATCCAGCTTTCTGCTTGTTTTGTAGCCTAAGGGTGTCTATTTGTTCACTAAGACTCCCTAAAATATTAGATTTGAATTCATCAAGCATATGTCCTATTTCTGCCCTACTCACTGTCCCAGAAGCAGACTTACCTGCCCTTGCAAGAGCAGGGTCTCTTGGTCCTTTTACAATTTTAGATTTCCCTCTTGAAAGGTTGATACATAATTCAACTATTTTAGGTAATGTAAGCTAAGAGATATTCCCTTTTCCCATCATGTTAAGGATATCTAGCCATTCATCCCTAATTGTTTTCAACAAGAGAGCTTTCAAAGTATCTTGATCTAAGTTTTCCATTTTTGCTCTTTTGATGTTATAGTTAAACCTCTCCAACAAATCTTCCAGATTTTCATCCTCTTTTTGTAGCATTTTAAACACTTCCTCCTTATGGTTGACTGGCATATATTAATCCAAATACCTCTCTAGAAATGCATGTTTCATGTCTTCCCATGTCCTAATAGAACTGTTGATCAAACTCATAAACCATTTTAATGCTGCTCCCTTCAATGTTGAAGGGAATAGTTTAAGTTTTTGGGCATCTTGTAAGTAATCTTAGGTTATACATAGGACTTCAAATTCAAATAGGAAGGTTTCAGGATCTTCAATTTTTGAGTCCATAAGGCTACCTAGTTACACTTCCCCGGCAACGGCGCCAAAATGTCTACTCAACTTAGTGTTCCTAAATTGATGTCATAAATTGTCAACTAGGGCTAGTAAACTGTTGAAGTGAAGTGCACTATATGTGCCTATGTATCTTCTTCCTTCTTCATTGTGTTTAGTGTTCTTCTAGTATTTTTTGGTTTTGTGTTTTTATGCTAAGAGGAAAAGAACTAGATTATTGGCAAAGAGAAGTTATTGATCACACTAAAACAGAGCAAAATCTACTCTAGATTATGTATGGCACTTAAGAACAGAAAATGCTAATCCACAGATTGTAAAGCTTGACAAGAAAAATAACTCCTAACATTAAACTCAGTCCAATTCATTTCATTAGAGGTATGTCAGAACAACTTGAGAAAAGGATAAGTTTGATGTAATGAAGTTTTCTATAGTAAACAACAACTTACAATATCACAGAGAAAATCTCATCCATAGTTAGAAATTTGTTGGAACATTTTGAGAAAATATTATCTGTAACATAGTAAGGAACCCTATGCTAAAATGACTTATGACACTAAAATTAACCCATTCTGCCACTCAAATGTTACTATTAAGCCTCATTCAAGGGTTAGAGATCTCTTGGAATAGCTTTGGAAAAAGGCTGTTTGTAAAATTATGAGAAATTGTAGAACAATCAAGAACTTAAAATGATACAACTAATTCTTGTCCATATGATAATAATGTGTTAGAAGAGATTAAGAACAAGAGCAACTTGTAAAATAATGAGGGACTTTTAAATCTAATGAACATGACTAAAATGCAATTAACTAATAAAACTTGAAATACAATGAACATAACTGAACTAAAATGCAATTAACCTCCGAAGTATTACAGCTCTATCTCATTCACGTGTTAGTGATATATTGAAACAGTTCATGGGAACAAGATCGATTGTAATATTCGATGTAAGTAAACATAAAACATGATGCTCAGAAAACTGCCTAGATTAAAAACGAAACAGAGCTAAAGTTACTTATCTAGAAAAATATGCACAAAGCCTTTCGAACAGTAGGGGCCCTCTAACACCAGATTGGCACATGAATTCTTAATTCCTTAATATTTCTTCAGATCTTGCATTAAATTTGTACTTATTTCATTAAAGGAAAGCGCTCAGAAAACAGAGTAACACAGTCTTTGAGAACTTAACAACAAAACATCAACTAACTAACTGTCTTTCGGTTCACCGAGTTATTCTTATAAGAAAATACATAACTGTCATTGAGGAGAAATAGGCACATGTGTATTTTTCAATCAAAATCGAATTAGAACTCCCGTTGAGGACTCGTACTTTTCTGAAGGCATCTGCAGAGTCCTTGTGCTTGTAGAAGTCTACTTCTTAGTTTTGGTTTTCTCCACCTGCATAACCACTTGCAGATTTTTGCTCAACCTTCGTAGAGGGCAAGAAATGATGTAGGAGTGTTGTGGAATTAAAACATATGTGTTTTTCCTTTAAGTGACACATGTAACCTGTGTGAACATAAAGATGGCTGCGGAGTATGCGACTAGCTACAGAATGGCTGCATTATGTAGCTAAGTCTGATAAAAAATCACTATGACAACAAAAGCACAAAAGTATAGTAAGTCAGTCATTGCATGCATTCTGAAAGTAATTTTAATCATTCCTACTGATATTTTAAGCCTATAACTGATAAAGGACAAATGGAATGAAGCAAAATTTGGTGAAAGGAAAGGACATCTTTGGGGCTCAACAGAGGCCATGAGACAACAAGCAAGTTTCCATTCACACTTTCCACCTTTGATTGATATAGACCATTTGGTTTTGCACACTTGGGAGGAAACATTGGACTACAGTTTATTTGTAGATCCTCTTGATGCAGTGATGGAGGCTATTGATGGTAGGCCACATGAGGAGGAGGGAAGGAATTGTTCTCTTCTTATACATTTGCTTGAGGACAAGCAAATATTTTGGAGGGGAGGACTGTAATTTTCCAAAATTTTAGCGTCAAAGCTAAATGGAACATTAGAGTTGGCAACAACTCTAGTTGGTGAATAAATGGGTAGAAAAGCCCATAAGTCTCCTAAGGAGGATAAAAACACTCCAAGTGTGAAAGGAGACACTCTTTCTAGCTTAATAAGACACCTCCATGTGTGAACAGGGATAAAATCAAGCGGCTTTGACTAAGTCAACAACACATATGTGGAGGAGGAGGAATCCAAGGAGGAATAATGCAGTTTTAGAGGGAGATGTATATTTGGATAGATATGACCTAATTGAGTGGGGCCAAGGGCAAGAAAACTCATGTTTTATATAAGGAAGAGGATGGCAACATTATTCTGGATGTCTTATATTATTTTTCATGTCTGCTCGGACTTTTGCTTCCTCTTGCTGTTCAGCAGAGTAGTAGTGATGTTTAGCATAGGGTGTTCCTTAGTGGGAATCCCACCTCTTTCCTTTGAGGAGCCTCATTGGGAGAGTTTGCATTCATCATTACACATCAGGTTTTCAGGCCAAGCTTCAACCAACTTCATCAGCGCAGTTTTGCTAGAGATTATGCAGTGTTGCTGGGTGCAGCAGTGGAAGGGATTGGAATCCCGGTTTCTGAGCTAGTTTCTAATTTGAGGAAGGTTTCCTTCACTTGAGGGACCAGTTTGGAGGGCTCCAGAGCTGATTTCAGATCTTTGGTTTCAGATCACACATTTCCCATACATTCCCAGCACTTTTCTATCTAGGGAATGCGTTATTTTGGAGGCAGTGTTCAGTGCATGGTTTGGTGGCTCAGTTGCAATGTTTCCTTGTGATTGAGAGGTTCATATTTTTATGGGAGGAAGATCGTGAGGGATCTACAGTAGATCATAAATATTTTAGCTTTATACACTCATGTACTTTAGTGTTGTAGTGGTTATTCAGTAAATTACTGAATATCCCATTTTGTATGCAGAGTGTTTGACAAGAAACCCTTGCCAGGTTATCTTCGATTTTGTATAAGGAGACTAGATCTTAGTTATTCATGCATATTTGATTAATATATGAGTATATATGTTGTTCTCCTATTTTCTGAGTGTAAACCCTCTCTTAGACTGCGCGGTCCCTTATGTAGCAACTCTGGTATTTTGCAGTCTTCGGGTTTTAACACATTTTTGCAATCCTAGGTGTGGGAGATCTGTTTAACCCACCTAGTTTGATTTGTTTCAACTCTAATATTTGATTTAGGTTGTATATTGATTAATTTATGGGATCCAAGGGTCCATTTCAGTGTTTTATTGCAAATGTTGCTGGAAATGCATTTTTAGTGCATGATTCATGAGCTGTTCCTAATTTGGAATATTACAAAAACATAACCATAACATAAAGTCTAGATAAGGTATCCGATGATGAAAATGGAGTTAGATTATTCACACTTGAAATAGGAAACATAGAGGGCATAAAATCACATTGAATGTGCCTCTCAATGTAAGTTAATCAAACTTCTAATATGTCTAGACAAGCCTATTGCTTCTATTGATTGCGCTGGAGATAATTGAGAAAGGAGATGATATTGTTCATGTGTTCATGTTTTTCCCTTAAGACTCATCCCAATAGTGTCTTTAATTTCTAATGGGGTGTAACCTAATGCATGTACTAGCTCCTTCTGACCCTAGTGTGGAAAGCGTATAGAAGTCAAGGGGACACCTCCTCTAATACTTTCGAATTAGAACACACTTACTGATCTTGTGCAAGTTGTGTCTTAAGTCTTTGAATCTTCTCCTGAGTGCTATACGAGGTTGTTGAGAAGTAATTAGCCACAACCTCATATGCATGACACTAGGCACACAATTGAATGGACTCTCGAAAATGTCCACTAACCCCTCGACACCCACACACTCTCTGGTGAGGCATAGTCTTTGCCACTAATGAATTAACCACCCAATGCCAAAGATGGAAGCCCCACTAATCCTAAAGTCTACACCCTATAAACCCCTCCTCCAGTCCGAACACTTAAATCAGAGGAGTATGAGAAAATATTCCCCCCTCTCGGCCCACAATAATACAAATAATATGAACTACTGTAGACATGCCCAAATTGGAAAACAATGACCGATAAGTAAGCACTCTAACCCACCCTTAACTTCTAGACTAGTCCGCAAGATAGAAAACCCACAATCCCTTATGTTTAAAAATATAAAAATGAGATGGATAGTCCCTCTCTCCAGAAAACATAACCTATGCATTGAACGAACCCAAAACATCAACAAACCACCATACATACCCCTCCAAGAAAGCCAAAAGACGTCAATGACTAATAGAAGTAAACAAAGTTGAAATGAAAGGAAAAATAAGAAGAACTACCTTTTGAAATATACAATTAAACACACAAAATGAGCAACTCCACACTGAAAAACTCCAATTTCACCTGTGCCAACTCCTCCAGCCATCCAAGACACCACCTCGAAAAATCACGGAAAATTTTGAGCCCATGACGTTACTAATTACTCCATCACCTTCCTGGCCGTCATATCCCAATCTACTATAGATATTCAAGGTACTGCTTCCCATAAGCGCCATGGATGCCACACCACCCTCCACATTCCAAATTCGAAACAGGTCTTCCCCTATCCAAATATTGAACTCTGATAGAAATTCATAAGAATGTTCCTTATCTCAACTTTAGAGGGGGAAGGAAAATCCCACCCGCACTAAAGAAATTGCGCACTCGGGGTACATACTCCCTCCTTTCACCATATCCAAAATATATGAGAAATATAGAATACTCTTCACCATTCACGACAAATTAAATTAACATGTTGCATGCTAAGGGGGGACAAACCACCCCACCCCCTCTTAATGACAAACAGAGTTGGTGGGGGTGGTGGGCACCCCCTCAAACTCATTTACCACATGGCCACCCAATCCATTAGGAATAAATGTGTTAATGCTATACTGTAATTTATTCTTAATTGTAACATAAAATAAAATAAAATATAACTCAATTTAATATATTACAATTTTCATATCATTTACTCATTCTTTGATATGCATTTTAATGTACATGAAGATAAAGATGAATAGAAAATAATGACTCAAAAATTTAAAAATTGTGCATTGTATTTTGCGCGTCGATTAATATACAAGTCATTGATTATTATAACATTTTGTATTTTTTATATACATTTTATGTGCATGAAGATAAGGATGAACAAAATTGAATAAATAGAAACCAATATAGATCCATCTTAATCATGAATATAGCAAGTTCCAAGAGGTTTCAAATGTCTTGATATAGATATGTGGGGTGTGTGTGTAATTTTTTTTAAATTTTTTTTTTTTGAATGCATAAATGGATTCAACTCTTTGAAAATCCCCTTGGCCATTTGGATTTTGTAGCCTACATATCTAAAATTTCAATCCCAACAAATTTTTTCTAGATCTCATACAAGGTTGACCAAAAAATTATACCAGAAAAAGGGCCAAAATGTAGAAGAGCTACATTACTTGAAATGTTTTGACCATAATTTTTTTAGTTTTTTGAATTGCTTTGTATTATGTATAGATAGTTTTTTTGTTTAATCACGTATAATATATACATATAGACACAGTTTACATTAATATATATACATATTTTAATTTTTTATCATCAATAATATTTTTAAATGCCACATATTAATTTTATATTAAAAATGAATGTGTTGTTCATCTCCCTCTTATTATTATTATTAGGAAATAATTTAATTTTCTTACTTTCAATTAATTATTTTATTTAAACATTGAAATATTTTATAATGATCAAAACCCACACACACACACATTTGAAATTGATATTGGTAGTAAATTAGTTAACATAGATATTAAACACCTTTTTTAAATACTATATTGAAATAATTTTAAAAGTATAAGAATTATACATATTCCTGAGTTAAAAATGAAAATGTAAAAGTTTTTTTTTACTTTTAGTTATTCTTCTCTTTAAAGTTAATCTAAAATATTTTTTATTTTATTTTTATTTTTTAAGTTAGAGTGCATTATTGTAGCACATCCCCTTACATAACCAAGGATGGTGAGTATGCTACAAAAGACTCATTGTGTGGTTAAGAGTGCTAATTTGGAATCTTTGTGACAAATTCCAACCATGGGATGCGATTCCTGTTTTCGAGAGGACCAATTTTGACTATTGAAGTGCTCAATTTGGACAAGGGAAAGCATATTTTTGAATTAAATTCCACATGTGAATATTTGATCAGGTTGACCCTAATGAAAATTGGATACCCTTGGAAGGCTATAAATACAAGTGAGCTCAACCTCATTTGAAATTGATCATGACACATTTGTAGAAATTATATGCACTACGCATGCATATGTCCAAGATTCTCCTTATCACACACTATTTTAACTTCATGCATCATACATAATCTATTCCACCATTGATCATCACATGCGGAAATTAAATCAATTGCAATGCACACATGAAACCATAAAAATTCACACACATTAACATAGTTGTTTTAACGGGAAAGCCTGAAGCTGAAAACCCCAACTATCTGTATATAATATATGTCATAGATATCATGTAACAATCCTCATACAAAGCTTATCACAAGCTCTTAGTACAATCCAATCGCTACACACTAATCAGGCTCGATCTTGCAAATCCATGCACCGATCTTTGCCACTTTTATTTCGCTTTCATCATGTTAACTCATTAGATTTAACGCGCTTCTTGAACAATTCGATCAGCTGCATTTGTCACTTAATAATCATAGGTATCTCTCCAAATAATGTGTAAAAATCATGTAACACTATAGTCACAACTGATAGTCAACCTGCTCTTTCACCTACCTCTCCACTAGTCTCCACTGAAATTGTCCATGCACTGTGGTTAATTGATGTATTCTTCAGTTGATTAATGAGTTAATATTTAGTGAATTAATTAATAATTAATTCACACCACTCTCACTAGTGTATCAATCAATTAGACTAGATACAACTAGCTCAGCTGTGTCTAACTGAGTTAAACTGAACACAACTCCACCAACTACCTCAATAACTCCACCAAACTCTGTCACATGAGTTCTACCTGAAGTCTCCATGCAATAGCTCCACTTAACCCTTAGGAATAGCGCAATTCCTTCTGTCAGCTCCTGTGCCACATCTGTGCACTTAACTGAAGTGCTCCAAGAGAATAAGATAATGTTTAGAGTCCAAATATTATTAAGAGCTAATAATATTCGACATATCTATTTTTAGACTGGCAATCTAAAAATATATTCCACCCAATATGTCTAAAAATAGAAATCCATCTATTTTTTCAACTTGACCAACCATCCAAAAATAGCATCCTGCAACTCATAGAATATGATCAACATGTCTAAAAATAAACATAGTCTAAAAATAGACTTTGCACCAAAAATCACTTGTGTGGGCCCCACCTAGTTTAGGTGATCATTTTCCAACTAGGATCAGGAATGATGTTGCAGGATGCCTCCTTCACTATTTCTTGTTGCAATATTCAACACTCCCTCTCAACAAGAAAGGACTGTCTTTGCATGCGACATGCAACTCCATGCATTTTCCCTGCAACCTTTGCAAGCGCCATGCAACTCCATGCATCTGCTCTGTAACTCTTCCGAAAATGAAAAGGCTCTAAAAAAATCAATCAATTTGATGCATCTATCATCAAAGTCTTTGACTTCTGCTTAGCTACTGCACATTTCTTCAGGACCCACTGTGCTGTTGAACTCTGCACCCATGCACTCTGCACTTGCTGTCAACTCTGAATCGTGCTCCAGTATCTGACACTGTCACTTTGATCTGCCTGCATCAATCCAACTGATCATGCTACTGCTGATCTATAGGCTCCTCCTAGCCAAGTTCAATTCATGAGATCCACACCATCTCAATGAATCCTACCCAGAAATTTCCTCTTGGGATTACTCATGCATGTCGCCCCACCTCTCACCTGGTGGTATAGCTGCATGCACTCCCTCTGCCCATCTGGCATAAAATTTCTTTGCATGAGTGGTTGCTCCCACTCCATGATCCTCATCTTGTGGCTGCTCCACATCCCAAGGTTCGCTCTTACCTGCATGTAAATCCTGCTCCCTACCAAGCTTCAATTGCATGGCTTTCTCACACTTCCCAATAGTAGGAAGCTCCATATAATTCCTATCTACTTCAATTTTGTAGAGATTCTTCGCTCGAATCCCAACCTTATTGACTTGTCGTATTTCTTTGTACCAAAGGAAAACTTTTCCTTCACTAAAGACAACATCATAGCCTTTATCCTCTAACATTGCGACTGAGATTAAATTATTCTTTAAACCTGGAACATGCACAACATCTTGTAAAAGAATGAGTTTACCTAACTCCCTCTGAAAGGTAATGGTACCAATGCCGGTCGCATTGTATCGTCCATTTTCTCCCAACTCAACATGCAATTGGAGATCTTTCTCCACCAAGTCATTGAAAAGGTTCACATCTCCCGTCATGTGAAAGGAAGCACCACTATCAAAGTACCACCCCGATCCTAGTGCACTAGACACCATGCATGCGATCAATGAGAATTCAAGCTCAAATTGCGAGGCAAGAGCCTCACCAGCTGCAACTCCAACAACCTGCTTGTTCTTCTTCTTCTGTGGACAATTTGTGGCAAAAATGCCCATGTTCGTGACAGTGAAAACACTTCACTTTGGACATGTCACGCTCTTCCTGCATCCATATAGGATTGAAAGAATTTTCTTCCTTCCTTTCTTGCTTTGGCGACCAAAGCGCAATCCTCTTCATCATCATTCTTTGATGAAGAGCCATCTCTGGTACTCGCCTTATCTCCTCTTGCACAGATCCAACCAAAGTCGCTCCCATCCTGGAAGTTTCTCTTGACCATTGACGAGTCCCCAGCAGCTATTCCAACTCTTCGGAAGCCCAAGGAGAGCCAAGCTCACCAAGTCTTCTTCATCCACACTAACTCCTACACTCCCAATCTCATCCCTGCAGTGGACAAACTTTGTCAAGTATACCGAAATAGTGTCATTCTTCTCCATTTTTATTTTCCTGAGCTTGTCTTTAAGCGCCAACTTCCTCTGGTCACTTCTGCTTTGAAAAAATTCTGTCAAAGCCTTCCACATAAAGAATGGAGTGGCTTTACCATGAAGGTTGGACACAATGTGATCCTTCACACCTTCCAACAGAATCCTTCGACACATTGCTACCTTCTTTTTCCATGCGTCAAGTGCGGCTGCATCGCTAGAACCTGGTTTAGGAATTTCAGCATCTATGAACTCCTTCAACCCATTATCCTCTAGCACCGCCTCCATCCTGTCCTTCCATGCAATATAATTCGAGCTGCCCTGGACAGCATACTCCAATTGCAATCCATTGAAATACATTTCAATGAATGCTCAACTTCGACACCAAGAAAACACTGCAGAAATTTCGAATTCCACCAGCACAAAACTCAACTATTTCAATAATTTCAATTGCTCCAATGATCAACGCTCTAATACCATGTAGAAATTATATGCACTACGCATGTATATGTCCAATATTCTCTTGATCACACACCATTTTAACTCCATGCACAATACAAAATCTATTCCGCCATTGATCATCACATGCGGAAATTAAATCAATTGCAATGCACACATGAAACCATAAAAATTCACACACATTAACACGTTCTTTAACGGGGAAAACTGGCTTGAAAACCCCAAATATCTGTATATAATATATTTCATAGATATCATGTAACAATCCTCATACAAAGCTTATCACAATCTCTTAGTACAATCCAATCGCTACACACTAATCGAACTGAATCTTGCAAATCCATCTGCAGATCTTTGCCGACCTTTATTGACCTCTACTATGCATTCCCTATTTGAATCGCCCTTTTTAGATGAATTCGAATTGGGCTAAATTTCTCTGATACTAGTGGGTATCTCCAAAGAATGTGTGGTGCAAACAATGCTGACACTATAGTCCTAAAGCTGATAGTCACACTTGCTCTTTCACCTACCTCTCCACTAGTCTCCAGCAGTTGTGTCCATGCCTTATAGTTATTAGTGATGTATTCTTCGGTTGATTAATGAGTTAATTTTAGTGAATTAATTAATAATTAATTCTGCTCTCACTAGTGTATCAATCAGTTAGACTAGATACAACTAGCTCAACTGAGTCTAACTGAGTTAAACTAAATACAACTCCACCAACTACTTCTCCAACTCCACCAAACTCTGTCACATGATTTCTAATTGAAGTCCTCCATGCAATAGCTCTAGTAAACCCTCAGGAATAGCGTAATTCCTTTAGTCAGCTGTTGTGCCACATATGTGCACTTAACTGAAGTGCTCCAAGAGAATAAGATAATGTTTAGAGTCCAAATATTATTAAGAGCTAATAATATTCGACATATTTATTTTTAGACTGGCAATCTAAAAATAAGATTCGAGTCAATATGTCTAAAAATAGAAATCCATCTCTATTTTTCCAACTTGACCAACCATCCACAAATAGCATCCTGCCAACTCATAGAATATGATCGACATGTCCCCAAAATAGACATAGTCTAAAAATGAACTTTGCTCCAAAATCACACAAGTGGGCCCCACCTAGTTTGGGTGATCATTTTCCAACTAGGGTCAAGAATGATGTTTCGGGATGTCTCCTTCATTGACTGTATTGCAATCTTCAACAAATTCTTCTATTCTCTTCTTTGGTTTGGCTCGCACGGGTCTAAGGCAAGTACACAAAGATAGGTTGGCACGGAGTCGAAATTGCAAGGTCTGAAGCTCGCATCTCTATTTTTAGGGTTTTGGGTCTCAGTTGTAGGCATGTCATCGAGAAATTTCAACTGCAGTTGTAGGCATGTCATAGAGAATTTTTTATAGAATTTTTTCAAGCACCTGCATAACACATCTTCCTCGCGATTGGAACGTTAAGGTTGAATTTTTCAGTTGACCAAAATTTTCACACGTTGACCATAAAGTTCGGTAGTTGAATACTGACAGTGACAGTGTACTACAAGTTCTTGAATATGGGTTTTTGGATTATTAGCATGATTGGTTTCATCTTATGGATATTGTTTAGTTGATTTTTATAGATCGTTGTATGGATGGAGATATGGATTGTACTCTCTTTTGGTAAATCATTCAATCTTAATCTAATAAGAAGAAGAATTTGAAAGGGTTTTCCATGTAGTGTATTTTTCGCCAGTCTCCAAGCAATGTTGGTGTCTATATGTGTGAATGTTTTTCTTCTATTGTTCCTTTATGTTTCGCTGCATTGATGATATTTTTCTTTATACATACTTGCATATGTTGTTGAATAATGATATGATGCTATTGAGTGAATTTAAATATGGAAATAATGAAATGAAATTATCAAAGAAAAGAAAAATATAACCCTAAGAAAAATTAACATGATATCAAAGTTGGGCTGAAGAAAAGTCATTGAATATCACCTCTGTGAATACACCTTTGATGGATGCAGGAGAATATGGAGGATACCAAAAATAATACTATGGTTTGAAGGAAACTCTAGGAAATTTGGTTATTATGGTTTGATGGATATTATGAGGTTAGGGTTTGGAAGAAATCCTGGTCTATGGAGAAGATTTGAGATATGCAATTTAGAAACCCTAGCATAACTGATATGAATTTGTTCAAGCACTTGTGATAGATTTGATGAAGCCATAGATGGGATAGTATCAATTATACCTTATCGATGAAGTTGAAGAACATATTGAAGGAAACAATGTTATGTGGTCAATAGAAACTCACGACTCTTGAAGGCTAGCTCAAGAGGGAGATAATCACCTCTCTTTGAAGATAAGTAATTTTTGATTTATGTTACCTCTTTGTGATTCTTGTAGGTTTTAACCCTGTACATAAATTGTCTGCAAACAAATCTTAAAAATAGAAAATAAACAATATTGAGAGCATAAAACATAAAATAGATAAACACAGAGATTTTCCCCTGGATCCCAAATTGGGATGATCAGCTTGATTTTTCATTATATTCCTTTTAGTGTTACAACACATATATATACATGTCGAAGCATACATAAACCCCAATCCATTAACCCTGAATTAGAACATAACCGTAGTTCCCTTGACCAGATCTACAAAATACCAGGGGCCAAAAACCATCATGCCCCAAAACCATGTGCAAAACCCATGCACAAAACCATGGGCGGGTCCACCCACATTCTCCCACTTGTTGTTTTCTTTCCGCAGGGGGCCACAGGAGAGCTGAGTCATTAGCCCAACTTTGCAACACCCGTTGTTTCTCTACACTAAGAGAACTTCTGAGTGCTCATAGACTTTGTCAATGCATATGCAACATTCTTCAAAGTGTCCACCTTTACCAGCAACACCCTTTTAGCCTCAACCATATATCTCACAAAGTGATATTGAACATCAATGTGCTTTGTATTTGAATGATAAGCAGGGTTCTTAGCCAAGAAAATTACACTTTGGTTATCACATTCTATCCTTATAGCTTGCTGCAGCAACCCCATACTTGAACACAATCTCTGCAACCAAACTGCTTCCTTGCTTGCATGAGTGGCTGCCATTTATTCTGCCTCTGTAGTTGAAAGAGCCACTACAGACTGTATTTTACTCATCCAACTGACTGCACCTCCAAATAGGCTAAAAACATACTCACTTGTAGATCTTCTTTGGTCCAGATCTCCAGCCCAGTTAGCATCAACAAAACCATGAATGTCCAACACTCTTTCCAATTCTGGTCTTCCTTGGTAGCATAAGCCATAATCACTAGTGCCATGAAAATATCTGAAAACCTGCTTCACTACTGTTCAATGCTCCTTCCCTGGGTTTGAAATAAACTTGCTCAATACTCCCACTGCATGTGCAATGTTTGGTCTAGTACAGACCATTGCATACATCAGGCTACCCATTTCACTTGCATATGGAACATGGGACATATCCTCCTCTTATTCTTGTGTCTTGTGTAATATTCCAAAATTTTCCTTCAATAAATTGGAATATTAACTTTTTCTATTTTCACTTAGGAGTTGAATAATTGGGTGAGAAGGCCCATTCACAATAAAAACAGGGATAAAATCGCTCTAGTATGAAAGGGGATCAGCCTTGGAACTATATTTCACACCCTCAAGTGTGAAAGGGGACATTTGCAAAGAGGCTAGGTCAAGTTTGACCAAGTCAAACAACACAGAGGTATGAGGTGGAAAGCATCTTATGGGACAGCGCAGAGAAAGAGGAGGGAATATTCCTTAAAGGAGGAAAAACTAAAAGAGTGGGACCCATGGAGAGGGAGCTCTCATGTGTTTAAAAGGAGGGCAAGGAAGCCATTGTTTCTCATGCATATGATTATAGATTTCTTGTCTGCTTAGACTATTTGCAGTCCCAGCTGTTTAGCTGAGTTACTGTGTTTCTTAGCACAAGGATTTCCTGTTTAGGAATCTTTCTCATTTCTTAATAAGCCTCTTGAAGGAGTTTTACAGATTTTCCTCACATCCAGGCTTGAGGCCAAGCATCCTCCTCCAGTACAACGTTATTTCTACAACAAATTAGTGTTGTGTTGCAGAGAGGGATCACAACACCTCTTCCATCACTTGTTTTTCAGAGGAGGAGTCTCTATATCCTTTGGGATATCAGTTTGGAATCCATTTGAGCTTATTGCAGATCTTGGCATTGGGTCAACTCATTCCCTTGCCCCTACAGCGCATTTTGCTTCAGTGACTGCATTATTTTCATAGAGCATTTGCTGTGGGGTTTTGCATTGTTGATTGGAGGGTGAGATTTCTAGTGAGAGGATCAAAATTCACTTGGAGAATCCCTTGGAGGAGGTATACTTCAGATTATTCATCATATTCAACCTTCTCTATTTTAGTTCCAGTTTTGAGTTGCAGCTGCTACCCAACAACTCCAACATTTTTTCCATTTTGTATATTTCAGCCAATCCTTCTCAGGATTGTTGTATTATTGTTTCCACGGGTTGAGAGCTTGCTCCATATTATTTCTTGAGGCATATATTGTTATATATTTATGTTGTTATGTAATATGGAGCAGTGCATTTTATAAACTACATCCTCTTAGCTTGCAGAAATACATGTGTAGCAGTGTCCTTCTATTTTCATGTACATGTCCGTTTGAGGCTGCATTACTTTGCTTAAGTGACTCTTTCCTCAATGATTTGTATATAATTTCTGCTATAATACATATTAGTTGGTTATCTATATCTTCATATGCCCAGGCTTTATAAAATAATGTTTTTATTCCAGCTCTTGTTCATTCATTGTTGCAGCCCCTTCATCGGGTATTTTCTGAAGACAACTAGGTGTGGGAGATCTGTTTAACCCACCTAAAGGGATTTATTTTGAGCCACCTCTTGGATTTTAGTCTTAGATGAATTTATCTAAGGTATCCAAGTCTTGTTTTAAAATCCTATAGCATATATTACTGGAAAATTCATTTTCCAGTCATGCCTTGCTAGCAGTTCCCATTTTGGGATTTTACAGTGGTATCAAAGAAAATTTCTTGGCTCAGCCTGTGAGTCTCAGCCCAAGAAGATCAGAATGATGAAGAATATGGGATTACTCTCATCAGTGTTTAGATCCAGAGAGAACCTCTCCAAAGAGGTTAAGAAGATTGAAGAAAAATAAGAGGAAGGACCATGCACTTCCTATCCTCATCAAGAAGAAGACAAGCATGAAGGACACTTGGATTATCAGATTCTATGTGATTACCTTGTTGAGTACAAATCTCAACCTAGAGCCTTCAAGGAGACTCTATATTTCCCTCATTTCATCCAGTTGAAGGAAGAGAAGAGACCCTGCAGCAGAAGGGAAATCAAAGGCAATAGATTTCTGTTGTCTACCTTTGATGGGTCATCTACAGCAAGAACTTGGGTGACAAAGTTGGAGGCATTTTTCCTACTACATCCTATAGCAGGGAAAGAAGATGTTGAAATCTCAGCGCTGCACCTGGAGGGTGAAGCCTATGTTTGGTGGTTCAACCACTTGAGCCATGCAAGGGTTAAAACTTTTGCAGAGTTCACTCAAAGGTTGATCAAAACCTTTGATGGAGAAATAAAAAAGGATGAAAAGCTCACACCACCACTTGAGGAGCCTTGTAATAACGGTGTCACAATCATGGAGGAGCAGCCACATGCATCAACAATTGGGGCAGCCAACACTTTGGAGGAAGGAACTGTTGCAGCCCTACAAGAAGTTCCAAAATCATATCAAGGTATGAAAATATTTCCACAATCTATTGTTGCAGCAAATTATTTTGATAATTGTGGAGATTTACTTTTACATGACCAAGCCGGTCAAATCACACTGCTACTATAGAGAAGCTTGGTTGCACTGCGCTGTGAAACATGGAAACATTCAAGGAGGAAACAAACCATCATCCTCATAAGCCATTGTTGGATTGTACATCACACTTGAGGTTGGGGTTTGAAGACTTGAAGGAAGATAGTAGACATATTGGAGTGAGAAACCCTTTCTCCTTTCAAGATGACACTTTCTCGATGAGCTCCTCTCAGCTCAAAGAGGAACTTATACTTTCAACAAATCCAAGACCACATTTGTTTTGGAAGACTATTGTTGAAAGGGAGGTCTCATGGAGAGATCTCATTAGAGGTGCACTTCAACACACCATGGAGTGCAAATATTTTCTTCCTTTCTCACAGGAGCAGATAGAAGATGGAGGACATCTTAGGATGAATAACATCTCTCATGCTTGTGTTGGACACTCCTTGATCCATACACATCATGATGGGAGGTTTTTTCCTACCACCTATTTGGGCCCTTCCAGGGTCTCATTGATCCTTGAGAAGCTTGCATTTCAAAATCCCATGAAGTGAAAATACAAGAATCTGATTTGGGAGGAAGATTTGGTTTGGAAGGATGGTAGCCCTCATGAGAGGAGTACCAAAGGGAAAAGAAGGAGAAGATATCCACAGGTGATTGAGTGGACATGGTTGATGAGAAAGGAGCTAGGAGGCTAGTTGCAAATATATGACACATGGCAGCAGGAGGCTTGGATGCGCTGGTTACTCTTGAAAGAGTTTGGCCATCACTTGGCTTAAAATTTTTCTAAAGGTATGTGGCAGGATACTTGCATATTTGAGTAGCAGAGAGTATGGATGCATGGTGTTGGTATGATCTTCATATCCTTCATTATGTTTTCATCACAGGATTTGTATGATGGAATTATGGGGAGGCAACAGAATATTTTTTTGCTTTGCTTGTTCTTGGGAGAGCAAGAGCAGATTTTCTCTCACACTCTGCATGATGTTGCAGGAGGAGGAGATGGAATTTCCTCCTTGGCTTTAGATGATGAAGAGGTACTTACACCTTGGGAGGAAATTCTCATTTATTGTAGCATTATGGGAGATATATTTGACAAGGATCATGTTAAAGAACAGAGCTTTATGTTGACAAGAGCTTATTTTAATGAGTTCATAGCACTGTCACTTGGGAGCAGAGACTTATGGATGGAGTGTCCCTAGGATCACTTCACATTAGATGCACTTGGTGAAAAAGGAGGAGATGATGATGATAGATTAGTGGATAGAGGCAACTATCACTGTGACATATTCTTCTTGACTTGGGTTTCCAAGCATGAGGAGGATTATCTTCTTGTAGCACATGGTTCATTCTTCTTCATAGCATGCCACAACACTATGGAGGACTCACTCATGAATCCATGTACCCTCTTACTTCCGGCATATGGTAAGAATTTTGTTTTTACATGTAGTGCATTGCTCCATAAGAGGGCAAGCTTTTCACATTTCTCCATGTTCATAGTTGGGGCAATCTATATGATGGATGCAACCATATTTCATGTGGCCTTGGGAAAATGTTTTCTCATCACATGTATGTTCAATTTTTATATCCAAATATTTTCCAAATGATGACATACATGATTAACTAGGTATCAAGAAACATCTTGCCTTGTAATTTTCTGAAGCAGCAGTTTGGAAAACTGCGTTATCACTATTGGGAAAATTGTTGGCACCTTCTTGCACCACATGAAACCTTCAACATTTTCCTCATTTTGTTGCTGATAATGACTTCATTTTCTGATATGGATCTGATTTGTATGGGAAGCATGATTATGAGAAAGACACATGAGTTGGGTGTGTCCTTGAGTGGGGAGAACTTCCACATTTTCTGCACTACATGTTCTAATGGGAGCATGGGAAGAGATATGGCCACCACAGCCACCTATTTTTTTTCTTTTGAGGTGGGCCATGAGTTTGATAGCCATCCATTGTACAACCATGGGCAAGTATACTATCATGTATTGTTGACACATTCAGCCATTTACTATTCATTAGTAGATGTGATGGATTTTGTACATTACTTGCCATATTATTTTCTGAAGATGCAGTGGATGAAACTGTGTTGTGTACTCTTGAGATATTGGTTGTATCATGCATCATCATGTAAAAATTGCAGAAAAATTCTGATTGGGATGCTCTATGATGATCATGTCCTATTCATCATGGATGAAACATTTTGGGCCAACTTGTTCTTCAATATTAGAGGAGAACTCTTTGGAGGATTGTTCTTCACTTTGCCATTTGAGGGAAAAATTTTTGTAGCCCAGGATCAGCACACACTCTACACTTATCATAAGTGGAGAGAAGGACAACTTGGGGTAGGCTATGATGCTTACCATGTTCAGATTTTCAGCCCACCTTCATTTCCAGAGCTTGAGGTGGAAGGAGATTTTCAGGAGTTGCCTTGTTGGGAGGTGGCTCATTTTGTTTGGATGATTTCTTGGGGAAGATGTTTTCCCAATAATTTTAAGTCTCCAAACCTTGGGAGACAACTCCTCAGTTCTATCATTACAGTTGCTTGAGAACAAGCAACATTTGGGAGGGGAGGACTGTAATATTCCAAATTTTTCCTTCAATAAATTAGAATATTAACTTTTTCTATTTTCACTTAGGAGTTGAATAATTGGGTGAGAATGCCCATTAAAAATAAAAACAGGGATAAAATCCATCTATCATGAAATGGGATCAGCCTTGGAACTAGATTTCACACCTCATGTGTGAAAGGGGACATTTGCAAAGAGGCTAGGTCAAGTTTGACCAAGTCAAACAACGCATAGGTAAGAGGTGGAAAGCATCTTATGGGATAGCACAGAGAAAGAGGAGGGAACATTCCTTGAAGGATGAAACCCTAAAAGAGTGGGACCCATGGAGAGGGAGCTCTCATGTGTTTAAAAAGAGGGAAAGGTAGCCATTGTTTCTCATGCATATGATTATATATTTCTTGTCTGCTTAGACTATTTGCAGTCCCACCTATTTAGCTGAGTTGTTGTGCTGCTTAGCAAAAGGATTTCCTGTTTAGGAATCCTTCTCCTTTCTTGAGAAGCCCCTTGAAGGAGTTGTACGGATTTTCCTCACATCTAGGCTTGAGGCCAAGCATCCTCCTCCAGTACAACATTATTTCTGCAGCAGAGTAATGTTGTGTTGCAGTGAGGGATCACAACACCTCTTCCATCACTTGTTTTTCAGAGGAGGAGTCTCTATATCCTTTGGGAGATCAGTTTGGAAGCCATTTGAGCTTATTGCAGATCTTGGCATTGGGCCAACTCATTCCCTTGCCCCTACAATGCAGTTTTCTTCAGTAACTGCGTTATTTTCATAGAGCATTTGCTGTGGGGTTTTGCATTGTTGATTGGAGGGTGAGATTTACAGTGAGAGGATCAACCTTCACTTGGAGAATCCCTTGGAGGAGGTCTAATTCAGATTATTTATCATATTTAGCATTCTCTATTTCAAATCCAGTTTTGAGTTGTAGCTGCTACCCTGCAACTCCGACAATTTTTCCATTTTGTATGTTTCAACCAATCCTTCTCAGGATTGTTGTATTATTGTTTCCAGGGGTTGAGATATTGCTCCCCCTTATTTATTGAGCCATATATTGTTATATATTTATGTTATTATGTAATATGGAGCAGTGCCTTTTATAAACTACGTCCTCTTAGCCTGCAGAAATACATGTGTAGTAGCGTCCTTCTATTTTCATGTACATGTCCTTTTGAGGCTGCATTGCTTTGCTTGAGTGACTCTTTCCTCAAGAATTTGTATATCATTTCTGCTATAATACATATTAGTTGGCTATCTATATCTTCATATGCCTAGGCTTAATAAAATAATGCTATTATTCCAACTCTTGCTCATTCATTGTTGCAGCCCCTTCATCGGGTATTTTTTGAAGACAACTAGGTGTGGGAGATCTGTTTAACCCACCTAGAGGGATTTATTTTGAGCCACCTCTTGGATTTTAGTCTTAGATGCATTGATATAAGGGATCCAGGTATTGGTTTCAAATCCTGTAGCAGCCATTACTAGAAAATGTGTTTTCTAGTCATGCCTTGCTAACAGTTCCCATTTTGGAATATTACAACTTGGGACACTGTTCAACAGACAACTTTGTACCTACAGGAATAAGAACATTCACCGGTTTACTATCATGCATATTGAACCTTTGCAATATAGTCTCGAAATACTTCCTCTGGTTAACCAGAGCTTCCTCTTTGCCCAATCTCTCTTAATTTCCATGCCTAAAATATAGTTTGCAGCACCAAGATCCTTCATGTCAAATTTGGAGAACAATTGGGTCTTCAAATCTTGGATAATTTCTTTGTCATTTCCAATAAACAACATATCATCCACATACAAGACCAATTAAATAAAATGGTCATCAAATAATTTAAAATAAACACAATGATCCTCCTTGCTTTTGGTGAAGCCAAGTCCCCGTATATAGGTATCAAATTTCTGATACCACATCCTTGGTGACTATTTTAACCTATATAGAGACTTCTTTAACCTGCATACCAATTCTTTATTCCCCTTCACCATAAAGCCTTTTGGTTGTTTCATGTAGATATCCTCTTCTAGATCCCTGTGAAGAAATGTTGTCTTCACATCCATCTGTTCTACCTCAAAATCAAATGCAGCAGCAACAAATAAAAGTAATCTAATAGAAGTAACTTTGGAAACAGGAGAAAAAATATCACCAAAATAAATTCCCGGCACCTGGGAATAAACTTTTGCTACCAACCGAGATTTGTATTTCTCCACCTTGTCTTCTACATTCATCTTCTTCTTAAACACCCATTTGATCCCGATGGGCTTTCTTCCAGCTGGAAACTCCACCAGATCCCATGCCTCATTTTTGTGCAAGGATGCCATTTCATCAGCCATGACATCCTTCTAGAGTTTTCCATCCTCTGAATCTACTGCCTCCTTAAAAATTCTGGGATCATCATTAGTTATAGTTAAAGCAAAATTTGAATAGAAAGCAGATGGACTATACCTTTCTGGTTTTCTCCTTTCCTAAAATGATCTTCTTACAACTGGAGTTTGTGGCTCTTCCTCTTCTGAGTCTTCTTCTATTGTGGAGTCTGATTCAGCCTCCTTTAGCTCAAAATCTATCTTCTTAGGTTCTTTTGGTAGGAATTCATGTTTAACAATATCTTTCACCTCTCTAAACACCACATCCGACTGTACACAACCTTCCTTGTTTTTGGGTACCAAAGCTTGTAACCCTTTAAACCATCCTTATACCCAATAAAGATGCACCTTTCAGATTTATTATCCAACTTGCTCCTTTTATCCTTTGGAACATGTACATATGCATCACATCCAAATACCCTCATATGTGAAAGAGAGGGTTTCTTACCAATCCATACCTCATGTGGAGTCTTATCCTCCAACGCTGATGAAGGTGATCTGTTAACTAAGTAACATGCAGTCTCCACTGCCTCTGCCCAGAATTCTTGTCCTAACCCGGTACCACTGAGAATGCTTCTTGTCTTCTCCATCAGTGTTCTGTTCATTCTTTCTGCAACTCCATTTTGCTAAGGTGTGTATGGAGTAGTATTCTGCCGTGCTATACCACACTTCTTACAGAACTCTTCAAATTCCTTCTTGCATAAATCCCCACCATTACTGTCCTTAGCACCTTTATCTTCTTCTCTGTTTGGTTTTCCACCAGAGCCTTAAATTCTTTAAATCTGTCAAAGACTTCAAATTTATTCCTCAAGAAATATATCCATGTATTCCTTGAGAAGTAATCTATGAATGAAACATAGTACACGGAATTACCCAGTGATGGAACTGACATAGGTGCAAACACATCACTGTGCACAAGCTCTAATATCTTGTTCACCCTCTTAGCACCAAAAGGAAAACTCACCCGATTATGCTTCCCATACACACAATGTTCATAGAAATCGAAATCCAGAGAGCTATTAGACATACCTTCTACCATACCATTTCCATGCAGTATCCGAAGGCCCTTCTCTCCAATATGTCCAAGCTTTTGATGCCATAGCATGGTCTTTTCTCCAGATACCGCTAGGATTTCCGTTCTAATTTTTGGAACCACAGAACTATTGCACCCATCAATAATAGTGCTGCCTTGAAGCTTGTACAGAGGTTCAATGCAAACTCCCCGTATTAATACCAGTGCTCCCCGAACCATCTTACAAGTATCTTTCTCAAACACTGTTTTTACACCTACATCATCCATCTTTCTTACAAAAATCAGACTTCTGGCCAATGCAGGAATGTGAAAAAAACCAGGAAGTGTTCTAATCCTTCCACCTTGCGACTTAAACTTGAATTTTCCACATCCGACGATTCTAGCCTTCCTATCATCACCTAAGAAGACATCGCTGCCATCATATTTCTCATACTCACAGAACCACTCCCTATGGGGAGTGAAGTGAAAGGATGCACCTGAGTCAATCAACCATGACTCATGATCTACATGTGTATTTGAAGAAGAAGCCAAATACACATCCCCACATTCATCCGAGGTGGTTTTTGCCTCTGCAGAAGGAGCATCATCAGATCCCTTTCCTTTCTCAGGAGCTTTAGATATGTAGTCCTTTTTCTAGTGCCCTTCCTTTCCGCATTTCCACCACACCTTTACAAACTTTCCAGGAGATTTAGATCTCCCTCTAGAAATAGATATCCCACTCGAAACCTTATTCTTGTTTATGTTCTGGGACCTTCCTTGTATAGATAAGGAATCTCCATTTTGACCCTCCATATTTCTCCGTCTCATTTCCTCCGACAGCAAGGCTGAGACAATGTCATCAAAATTCAAGGTATTTGTTTTGCTACTTATTTCAATAACCAGACTGTCCCACGAATCTAGTAGAGAAAACAACAAACTGATGCACTTATCTTCATCTGAGATTTTAATATCAACATATGACAACTAACTTACCACAGTATTGAAGGCGTTCAGATGCTCTGTCATCGAGTCTCCATCCTTCATCCTCAGGTTATACAAATTTTTCCACAAGAAAAAATTATTCACCAAAGACTTAGATTGGTACAAAGTCCCTAGCTTGTCCCACAAGGTCTTTGCCATAGCTTCCCCAGATACATTCAACAATACTGAATCTGAGACACACAACCATATTGTGCTCTTTGCCTTCTGATCCAGCTTCTTCCAGTCTTCATCTGACATTGCCGTTGGTTTAGTTCCCGAATCTACCGCGATCCATTGATCTTTATCCACTAGTAGATCCTCCATCTTGAGCTTCCATAACTCAAAACTCTGACCATTAAATTTCTTGATCTCTATCTTCCCACCACCCGCCATCTTCTTTCACTGCAAGAATCGATCCCGCAGATCTCCCACTAAACAGGGTCTACCTCAGGCCTGAGAAAAAAACCCCTCAGCAACAAGGCATCCCCTTGAAGCCAAAACTGCTTTGACACCAAATGTAGGTTTTAACCCTGTACATAAATTATCTGCATACGAATCTTAAAAATAGAAAATAAACAATAGTGAGAGCATAAAACATAAAACAGATAAACACAGAGATTTTCCGCTGGATCCCAAATCGAGACGACCAGCTTGATTTTTCATTATATTCCTTTTAGTGTTACAACACATATATACACATGCCAAAGCATACATAAACCCCAATCCATTAACCCTCGATTAGAACATAACCATAGTTCCCTTGAATGGATCTAAAAAATACCAGGGGCCGAAAACCATCATGCCTCAAAACCATGTGCAAACCCATGCACAAAACCATGGGTGGGTCCGCCCACTAGAAAATAAGGACCAATTTTATTTTATTATTATTATTATTATTTTTCGGGGCGCTGCCCCAGACCCCGACAGGGGGGGCTACCTCCCCCCCATACATTGCGTCCATCGCAATGTACAGGGGGGGCTATCACCCCCCCTGTTACCCCCCCCCGCGCATGACTAGTCGTGGAAATAATATAACACAAACCCAACAATTCTATTCTATTATATATCATTTTTGGGATTCAACTACGTTAAGTAAGTCATTCATTTATGAAAATTTTCATGATAGGTAGTCGTAACTGACTAATTTATCATTCAATTAGCACTCATTGCATCTGGTGATGCTAAAAGGGGTGAAGAAGTGGGATTGAAACTAGTGAAATGAATCACATAGTGTCAATCATCACTTCTAGGGCTTGCACCCGGTAATTAGGACTTCTCGGGAGGTCACCCATCCTAGAACTCCTTTGGCCCAAGTGCTCTTAACTGTGGATTTTTCCCCACAAACAAGGCCACTTAGCTTGATACCCAATTTGAAAAACCTTAGCAAGTATTGTGCCTCATGAATCATTCAAGAAGAGATCCCTTTACTCTTTGTATTTTAAGTATGAGGGGTTTCTGCAGTGCATTATATTATATATCATTTTTGGGATTCAATTGCGTTAAGTAAGTCATTCATCTATGACCATTTTCATGAGAGTTAGTCATAACTGACTAATTTTTCGTGATTTTTGAATAATCCACTTAGCACTCATTGCATCGGGTGATGCTCACAGGGGTGAAGAAGTGGGATTGAAACCTGATGCTCACAGTGGTGAAGAAGTGGGATTGAAACTAGTGAAATAAATCACATAGCATCAATCATCACTTCCGGGCTTGCACCTAGTAACCAAGACTTCCCAGGAGGTCACCTATCCCAGAACTCCTCTAGCTCAAGAGCGCTCAACAATGGAGTTTTCCCCACAATCCCACTTCTTCACCCTTATGAGCATCACCCGATGCAATGAATGCTAAGTGGATTATTCAAAAATAATGAAAAATTAGTCAATTATGACTACCTCTCATGAAAATTGTCATAGATGAATGACTTACTTAACGCAGTTGAATCCCAAAAATGATATATAATATAATGCACCTCGGAAACCCCTCATACTTAAGATTCTATTCTAGTTTGAGTTTATTATTTTTATTACTACTTATTCTTCCTGCATGTATATTTGAGTATTTGGATGATTCTAACCTCGCGATGATTTGTAATAAGTGGATTTTTCTTGTGGATCATGGCTAGTGTAGTAAGAGAAGAACTAGCGTTGGAAAAGGAAAAGAGACACTTGATGAAAATTTGACAAAGTGCTACAATTTCCTCTTTAAAATAAGAAGGTGCACAGGTATTTGAACAATTAAGATATGTATGACGCTTTATTTCAAGGTTATATTTGCAATAGGATGGCAAGGTAAGACCTAAGGTATTATGGGAATGTCACCTTCAAAAGTGGCTCATGCATATGAAAGTTTGATTCATGGTACTTATGATAAGATAATGCACTTGGTATTGAAAAATTATATTACTTTTTAGACATGATGAACTTCTTGCAGATTCCATGAAGCTACTTAGAAACATTTATTTTTGATATACTGATATACTTGATATTTGGAAAATCATGTTTCTTTTTAGACATAATGGATATCCTGATCCCATAAAGAAGACTAGCACATTTATTATTATATATGGTAGCTTGATACTATTGATAGTGTTTGTAACAATATGGTAGGATCGTCTTGTTGACCTTATTTAGTTTTTTATAAGCTTAGTGCATTGGACAAATCCAGATGCCATGTCATGATAATTTGATAATATAATGAAAAAATGATGAAGTGATTATGATCCTTGAAGTAAGATGATACACTTGTCATCTTGTTTAATCATATGAATCTAACCCTTGATGAAAGATTGATTTCATGATCTAACAGTTCTCCTAATGCATGGCAGTATTATGATAGACATGTTGATGTTTGAATGGTGATGACTGAACCTGTTTCCCATTTAGAGAGAGAAAATCTCCATAAAATCCCTACACCTATTATCATGTACATTAAATATATGAAATATTCTTTACTGTTGAAGTGTGTTTTTTTGACATAAATAAACAAATTTATGATATTGTTGGTCTACAACAAGTTTTGGTCTAAGAAGAGAGAGTTTTCCTTACTTCAAGCCTCAAATGTACATAAGTGAGCTTTATGGTGCGGTTGTAGCCTCTCAATTGCATGGAGGAAAGCCTATGGGTGGGGTTAGCCTCTCAAATCAGGAATGCACCAACAATAGTATGACAATCCTATAGATATGGAGCATACATCAAAAATTTTTATGAGGAGGGAGTTTTGAATGCTTGACTTATTATATAGAATGTGAATGTGTTGGCTAAACTTGTGCTTGCAGGTGATCGAAATATTCATATCAATATGTCATTATGATTTAACCATTGAAGCTAGTGTATGACAATATTTGATAATAGTTACAAGGGTTTGAAAATATTTGGCAGATTGGTATAGACGAGCAGTGTTTGGAGTTTTAACATGATGCTTGATAGTTAATAAATATGATTTAGAACATTGTCATGATGCTTCATATGTTTTTGGCTTATCGATTGATTTAATTCACAGAGATGATAAAATTATGGCTTTGACTTGATGACTAATGATTTGACTTGATATCTGATGATTTTCCTTGATGTCAGTGCTATGTGAGCATAGTAAATTTCAGTGGCTAATATTGGTATTTAATTGGCCTCATTGGCTTTGGCACAATGGTTGAAGTATAAATAGTTGTGATTCAATACGAAGTAATCTCACAATGAATGGATGGAATTTACATGAATCATTATTTGTACATGCATGAAACTTATATGACTTATGTATCCATTCATATTTAGTGGTAGAAATGATTCATGTTATGATCATAAGAATAACTCGATGAAATTTTATATTGCTTAATAATAACTTGTTGACATGACAATAAATGATGTCATGACTTGATATTTGGATGTGATTTCTACCTGTCACCTAGTCCAAAGAATTTGTTACAATGATATTGATGATTTTGATATTAGTTTTGATCTGGCATCTAAAATTTGATAATATGACTGAGTTTATTTGATTGCACAATATTGTTTTATGTAAGGCTGGCCATATTGGTTTGGTAAAGTGTTATGTTTGCAAAAATCATTATATGAAGCAAGGTCCCTGAGCCTGATATGTTTACATTGGGATTCATCTAGTGAAGCCAGGAAGATGTTCCCATCTAAACCTCTACTTCAAAAGGGGTCCAATGTATGAATTTGATTTTGGTTTTATATGCTGATGGTATAATTTTGATAGGTAATGAGCCTCTAATGATCAACGTAAGAGTGAGTTGGCTTCTAAAGCTTGAAATATAGAATCGTGGAAAGATGAATTACATTTTGAAGTTGGGAAAATAAAATCTATATTATGAAGCTATTAAAGAAAGTGTAAATGAAAACCCATGGACATTCCGATCAATGTTATGAAGAGATATTGTTGAATCTAACTTGGAAACCAATAGTTGATTGAAGAATTGATGTTCCATTTGAACACTCATCCTTATATATATATATAGAACCTGAGTGAATTCATGATTGAGCCACTTAATACACATTGAGTTTCCAGCAAGCACCTTTCAAGATATTTGCATAGGACGATCAATTTTTGGTTTGAGATGTTCTTCCTAAGATATGTGTCTACATGGATGTACTAATGTTGATTCAGATCATTATTGATGAGATGAGAACATCTAGGTATTGCTTAAGTATGAGATATTCCCTAATATTTCTGGATAATAATTTTGTATCTTTAAGCATGACCAAGGTTGAGTACAATGTTACTGGCATGGATAATAATGAGGCAGGTTGAAGAAGCTTTTTGAGATTTGTTTGAGTAGATTATGGATATACAATAATACATTGCAATAATAATGAGTGGGATCCGATTTGAAGATAATATCGTATATTGTTGGGACTAAGATACCTTCATATATTGAGATATTTTTGCTATATGAGACAAGCTTAGGCTTGTGGTTGCTTCCTCCATGAGAGTTAGGTTGAAAAAGGTATCCTTTTTGTGATATATATATATATATATATATATATATATATATATATTATTAAATTTTTTTTTCTAATATAATATTTGATTTGACGTCCTGTATGAATAGAATACTGTTTCTATTGATACATGACGATTCCCATATATGAGCATGATGATATGTTTTTTATCTACAAAGAGAAAGAATGATCGAGAAAACTAAGCCAACCCTTCCCCCCTGTCTGAGCTCCTAGGGTGAGAAATTGAGATGGAGGGATATTGGGCTTGAGGGAAATCTGGACAATAGGTGTGCGTGATCCCTACTCTTGTAATAGGTTGTGTGTCTTCCATATTTTCACCCATAGGGTGTGTGTGATCCTTGTTTGTTTTTACAAGTCAGGTATCTTCCACTATGTTGGTTTATGCATAGTATTCCCTAGTTGGCATCATACCAACAAGCTTGGATTGTTGGGAATGTCCCTCTCAGTCTCGCCTATGGGGCTAGGAGGCTTGGGGGTGTGTGATACTTACTTTTAGTAAGTCAAGTATCTAACCCAAGCTTGAATTACGATGTAGGTGTTCTACCACATGACTATTGAGTGTCATTTTTGGGAAGGTTAGTGGGAAATAGGTTGGGTTGGGATGTGCTCCCATATATCACAAATTGCTCGATATGGGGTTGAAGATGTTTATCTCCCGCATGAGATTATGGGTTGTGATTTTCTCCCCGATGATGTTTCAGTTTGAGCTGGGATCCTTGATGATAAGCTCTATGATGCTTCCCTAGTGGTAGCATTGGGCTCCCTGCTAACAGTAACTTCGAGTTGAGATGTGCTTCCCGATGTAGTTTCAGGTTGAGATGTGCTCCCTGATATTTTTTTGGATTGAGATGTTCTCTCCGACGTGATAAAGGGTGGTAGGATAGGCTTCTCTTTGATGTCAAATTATTATTCTTTTAGATTCGAGAATTTTCAGAATATGAGCATAGACAATCAAGAGATAAGAATGAATAAGCTGAGATGAACCGAGATGAATAGTGATGACATTTAATGATGAGATACTTGAAATTGGATATGATTTGATGACAATATACTTGTGATTATTACATGATGTGTTTGGAATTCATCCCTATCTAATAGGGAGTGTTAATTTGGTATCTCAGTGACAAATTCCAACCATGGGATGGGATTCCTCTTTTCAAGAGGACCAATTTTGACTATTGAAGTGATTAATTTGGACAAGGGAAAGTGTATTTTTGAATTAAAACCGACGTGTGCATATTTGATTAGGTCGACCCTAAAGAAAATTGGACACCCTTGGAAGGCTATAAATACAAGTGACCTCAACCTCATTTGAAATTGATCATGAGACATTATTCTATTCTCTTCTTTGGTTTGGCTCACACAAGTATGAGGTAAGTTCACGAAGATTGGTTGGAACAGGTCTGAAATTGCAGGGTTCGATGCTTGCATCTCTATTTTTAGGGTTTTGGGTCTGAGCTACAGGAATGTCATGGAGAAATTTCAACTAAAGTTTCAAGCATGTCATGGAGCAGTTTTGATCGAAGCCTTTAAACCACATGCATGACACATCTTCCCCATGACTGGAACGTTAAGGTTGAATTTTTTCGTTGACCATTTTTTTTTCCCATTGACCTCAAATTTCGATGGTTGACTACTGACAATGACAATTGACTACAAGTTCCTAAATATGGGTTTTTGGATTATTAACATGGTTGGATTCATCTTATGGATATTGTTTAGTTTATTTTTCCAGATAGTTGTATGGATGAAGATATGGATCAATCTACTCTCTTTTTCTAAATCATTCAATGACAATATAATAAGAAGAATATTTTGAAGGGGTTTTCCCCATAGTGGCTTTTCCCTGGTCTCTGATCAATCGTGGTGTATAGATGTGTGAAGGTTTTTCTTCTATTTTTTCTTTATGTTCCACTACATTGATGATGATATTGTTCTTTCTAAATAGTTTCATATGTTGTTGAATAATGATGTAAATATGAATAATGATATGATGGGTGAATTTAAATATGGAAATAATGAAATGCAATTATCAAAGCAAAGAACTATATATCCCTAAGAAAAATCAACATGGTATCATAGCTGGGCAAAATAAAAGTCATTGAATATCACCTCTATGAAGACAACTTTGATGGATGCAAGAGAATATGGAGGAGATCTAAAATAATACTAGAGTTTGAAGGAAACTCCAGGAAATTTGGCTATTATGGTTTGATGGATATTATGAGGTTAGGGTTTGGAATAAATCCTAGTTTGTGGCAAAGATTTGAGATATGTATTTTAGAAACTCTAGCATGACTGATGTGAAGTTGTTCAAGAAATTGTGACAGATTTGATGAAGCCCTAGATGGGATCGTCTCAATTATACATTATTGATGAAGTTGATGGACATATTGAAGGCACCAATGTTTTATGGTCAATAGACACTCACGACTCTTGAAGGTTGGTTCAGGAGGGAGATAATCACCTCTCTTTGAAGATAAGTACTTTTCGATTCATGTTAACTCTTTGTGATTCTATTATTGTTTTCTTTTATTGATTTGATTTTTATTTATACTTCCTACATGTATATTTGAGTATTTGGATGCTTCTAACCTCTTGATGAATTGTGATAAGTGGATCCTTATTTAGGATCATGGCTAGTGCAGGAAGAGAAGGACTAGCACTGAAAAAGGAAAAGAGGCACTTGATTAAAACTTGAAAAAGTGATACAAATTCCTATGTAAAATAATAAGGTACACAAGTATTTGAACACTCAAGATATGTATGGTGCTTTATTTCAAATTTTTAGCTGCAATTTAGGATGGAAAGGTAAGCCCTAACGTATTATGGGAATGTCACCTTCATAAATGTCTCATGCATATGAAAGTATGATTCATGGTACTTATGACAATGCACTTTGAATTGAACAAGTATCTTATTTTTTAGACATGATGAAATTATTGATTCCATGAAGCTACTTAGAAACATTAATTTTTGATATACTGATATACTTCATATTTGGAAAAAACATCTTTATTTTTAGAGATAATGGATATCCAGATCCCATAAAGAAGGCATAGCACATTAATTATTATATATTGAAGCTTGATACTAATGATAATGTTTTTAACAAGCATGATAACCATGATGATAGAAGTATAAAAATATGATTTTTTCTCAGGATCTTCTTGTTGACCTTGTTTAGATTTTGATAAGCTTAGTGAATTGGACAAATCCACAATTCCCTGTCTTTGATGATTTGATAATATAATAAAAAAAGGATGAATTGATTATGATCCTTGAAGTATAGTAATACACTTGTCATCTTCCCTAATCATATGACTATAACCCTTGATGAAAGATTGATTTCATGATCTAACAATTCTGCTAATGTATGTTAGTATTATGATAGATAGGTTGATGTTTGAATGATGATGACCAAAGAAACTTCCCATTGAGAGGAAGAATATCTCCATAAAATCCATAAAAATATTGTCATGCACATTTACTATATGCAAGATCTGTTACTCTTGAAGTGTGTTTTATGGACATAAATAAATAATGTAACAACCCTAGTGAAAATTCCATGTAATAAAGTTAAAAATAAATAACCATGGTTGATGGGACAATTATTCCAAGCTGAATGTTGGGAAAACCATCGTAGTGGGTGTTCATTTGGTTTATTATGGCTAAGGAAAATGACAAAGTCAAAGGCAAAGACTTTGGAAAGGCAACATGGCATTTTTGGCACATTTATTTATGAAAATAATGGAAATTAGGAGAAAAGGGAGATGAAAGGTCACATGTTGCATGTGAGGAGGAAAATGAAGGAAAATAATGGAAAATGAAGAAAATAGAGGCCTATTTTATAAAAAGACATATGAGGATCAGTTGGTACCTTTTGTTAGTGCATTTTTTGGAGCTCTCTCTCAATATTCTCTCTCTCTCTTGGACACTTAGAGTTCTTGAAGCACTTTTGCACTGGAGAAATAAATGTAAGAAAGAAAGAAGACAGAGGAAGCAAGAAAGGAAGAGCAGGATAAAGAAGCTACAACAAGATTCTTTCCATGTATTGATTTGCATGTATTATTTCTTTGCTAGATATGGCATGCATGGTATTGCATGTGGTTCTTTTCTATTTTGGCATGTGTTTTTTCCAGATGTGATAGTTTATTCAACCTAGCATTTCCATTTTCGGATAGCCATGGTATTATGGAATTCTCATGTTTGGTTTAGCTGGACTTCGGGATGGATTCAAAGTTGAGTGAGGTGGATCTCCGAATGATTATGGAACTGGTTCATGTGTTGCCTTGGTTTAGGGCCTAATAATATGGGTTTGGATTATGGTAAAGTTTGAGAGGTTGTTTTCTCTCCATTCAGGCCTAGGAATCTTGGGTTTGGGATATACGGTAAATCCTGAAGAGTATGTCTTGGTTTAGGGCATAGTGACCCCTGATTCAGACTGTGGGTTGAGATAAAGCCTGAGAGACTAGGTGACAGGAAAATTCCTCATGATTTAGGCTGCGAGAATTTGGTGATATCCATGCTTGTGTTGGCCTAGTGATCGGGTGTAGATCACGGTAAAGCCTGGCTTTTGATTGATGATGGTGAGGTGGTTTAGCCTCAGAATTCATTGGTTGGTTCTTTTGGTTTGAGTCCCACATTCATGTTTGGAACATGGCACGGGGGTGATTGGCTAAAGAGAGATTTGGCTCAACCGATATATGGTCGGGTGGAACGTGGAAGTCCCATATGTGGTTGGGTGTTACATTTAATAATGAAGGTACCATTACTTTGGTATTTGGTATGCAAATGTGTTGGTTATTATGTGGATTCTATTTTTGTTGTATCCACTATATTTTTGTTGTTATTATGCTGGTTATAAGCATTCATTTTATCAATGATGATGTATGGCTCTATCTATGTTTTTACTTGTAAATGAATGCACAATGTATCTATGGTAAAATAGATTGTATTTCAGCTTATGATGTAGGGGATAAATGATTCTTACTGATTCTTAGATAAGTATGAGACCCCTATACTTAAATATGTTGTTTACACCTGTATATTCAGTGTTTTTGACAAGTTTGAAAAAATGTCTGTCATGGATAGGAAGGGTCGATATGATTTCTTGTTGATGTTATTACTTTCGTATCATTGTAATATTGTTATTTATCATCCCTTAATTTTTCATGAAGTTACGGGAAGTGACGTGGGCTCTAGGTCTGAAATGGTGGCTCAAATCCCAGAGTCCTAGGCACAAAACTAAGCATTTTAGGTCCTAGCCATTTCCATACAGTGTTATTCTTGCGAATATATCCTCCTAGCCCCTATAATGAAGTGTTATGCTTGCGGTTATGGCTCAAATGGGGTCAAAATGTTAGTGTCACCCAGGGGTAAGAGGCCTGAAGAGTTGGGTTACCTCCTGGGGGAGTTGTGGTTGTTGTACAAGGTCTGTAGGTTGTGTTTTCCGTCAGTTCCACTTCCTTAAGGTCACATAGGAGGTTGAATCTCATTATAGTAGCCTCTCATTGCATGTTTACCCCGGTTGGCTGGTTCCTTGGGTAGAAGTGGGAAGGGGGTGTTATTGAGTGGTATCAGAGCATGGTTCAACCCTTGGACTAGATGGTCAGTGTGCTGGTCATGATTTTCTATTGGTTGCATATGTGTTTCTCATACCTATGGTGTATGTATTTGTTGCATCCGTGTTGTGTTGGAAATGGTGGCAGTGGTGTCACCATGGAAGGACTTATGGTGTGTTTTCAACATGTTATCTTGCTTATATGAATGATTATTTGTTTTTCATGCTTGTGTATTGTGTGTGCACACTTTCTTACATATTGTTACATGTTGTATATGTATTTATTTGTTATGCTAGGTCACATATTGGTCATGCTTGTGTGTTGTCCGTGTATGCTTGCTTGTGTGATGTCATATGTTGAACATGAATTGGTCATTCATGCTTGGTTACATGTCTCTTATGCTTGTGTATGGTTAGTGCTTGTCATGGTGTGTGGTCAAGTTGCATTGGCATGGTTATGCATTAGGTCATGTTGTGTATTTGTTATGGGAATGAATTGATGAATGGACTCCAACTAGAGTGATGTTTATGCGCTAGTATACCATGTGTTATGGGTTTATATGTTGCTATGATTATATATATACATGTATTACACTTATTGGTTGATATTGCAGGATGTATCCTCCCCAAATTACACTAAGATACGTTGGTTTATTGTTATTTGGTTTAGATGACATATTATGCCTTGTAGGAGAAAGATCAACATGGATAGAAAGATGGTAGACTACAAGGACTCTCCCTATGAGTCATATGAGCAGCATGATGGGCACTCTTATGATTTGACAGATACATTGAGAAGCCTAAAGGAATAAATAAGGAGTTGTAAGGTGGATAATGAAACACTTTTACACGAACAAGAGAAAAAAGCAGAGGTGAATGCAATACTTCTTAAGAGAATGTGATATTTGCAGAAAAAAGGGCCACTTCGCATCAATTATGTATAGGACATAACTAATGGGGCATACAGTAGTAGGTCTCCTGGTAGACATAAGACAAATAGAGTTGATACAATGAGAGATGGCTGATTGTTGGACACTTCGGATAGGAGGGGTGATGAGTACAAGTACCATTCTAGTTTTGGTTCGGATAAACATCATGATCGTCATCGGTATCATCCTTATAGGAGGAGCAATAGACGATACATGCTGGATGAATTTAAGAAATCAAAGGCACCTAATTTTTATGGGGACTTGAAGAAAGCAGAAGAGGCAGAAGCTTGGATATTTAGGATGAAGAAGTTCTTTGAGTTGCATGAGTACTTGGATAACATGAAGGCCAAGATTTCTATCTTCAACCTTAGAGGTAAAGCAGACATCTTGTGAAAATATTTCAAGTAGGTTAGAAACATCGGGATATATGAATTGAGTTGGAATGAGTTCAAAATATTTTTCAAGAAGAAATACTTCTGAGAGAGGTACTACGAAAACAAGGCCAAAGAATTTTATGAGCTAAATATGGGATCAATGACAGATGAGGAGTACATGACAAAGTTCTTGGATCTATTAAGGTATGTGCCATATCTTGAGGATGAGAAGGCTAAAGTTCAATGATTTTTCAGTGGTTTTCCATTATCATTTAGAGATCTGGATTGAGTATGATGAGCCTCATACACTGGAGGAAGTCATTGGGAGGTTGAATCATTGCTATGAATAATAAAAGCACAATAATGAGTCTCAATGAGGATGGAAAGGGAAGGACAAAGGTAAAGGTAAATGGAAACCAAAAATAACAAGGCCTTATAATTCAGAAGAGAAAGAAAATGTGGCACCACAAAATAATTTTAATGCAGGTGGACAGGGACATAGGCCACAATAACAACATAGATCACAACAAAAACAAGAAGGTAATGGTACGGGACGGTTGGAGTACTAGACATGCAGCGAGGAGAATCTTAAGAGATATTTTCCACAAAAATCATGGTGGTAGGCCTAAGATATACATTATACAATAGGCACAAATTGTTGGGGATGTTGGATAGATAATTCCTAGATTTTATGCAGTAGTGGACACCAGGTTGCAGGAAGATCACCAGGCTTCTATCATTGAGATAGATGGTAAGTTTTGTGTTCAAGTTATTTCTATTTTGAATGACCCTAGATATAATTATAGCTAGGTTAGTCTTGAATTGGGCGCGGTTTGAGTAAGGAAACACATGCAAAATCTTGGTTAGTGAAATTGGTCACAGGTACAAAGAAAAGAGGCAACCATTGGGTAAGAGCTCGTATATATGAGTTAAATGGTATGCCTACAACAACACACTTGAACATATTTCCATTGGGATCATATAGTATGCTATTTGGTATGGATTGGTTATATATTCATAAGACCAAGGTATATTTATATGACAAAGCCATTGAGCGATTGTATGACAATGGGGAACCAAGAGTCTTACATCGAAAGAAGAAAGTCACATAAATTATGATGGTGACAACCACACATGCCAAGCATAGTAGTAGGAAAGGGTGTGTACTATTTGCAGTTCATATCTATAGTGACAAAGCTAAGGAGGTTAAGGATGTAGACGTTCTGAGTAGGTATCCAGCTTTAAAACAGTTTCAAGATGTGTTTCTAGCAGAGATTTCAGAGTTTCCACTGCACATGGAAGTAGAATTTTCTATTGAGTTGATTCCAAGGGCATATCCATCATCAAAGGCACCTTACAGGATGAGCACACCTGAGTTGCTATAATGAAAGTTGCATTTGAAAGAGATGCTTGACAAAGGGTACATTATACCAAGTGTATTGCCATGGGGAGCACTGGTGTTTTTCGTGAAGAAGAAATATGGCACCTCAGATTATTCATTGAATACAAGAAGTTGAACAAAGTGACCATCAGAACAAGTACCCATTACCAAGGATGGATGATTTATTTAATCAACTGAAGGGAGAAACAATGTTCTCTGAGATCGACTTGAGATCAGGATATCATCAGGTACGAATCAAAGAGTAGTACATCTACAAGACCACATTCAGTACCAGGTACATGCATTATGATTTCATTGTAGTTCCATTCGGTTTGACTAATTCCCCAACTACATTTATGCTTTTGATGAAAAATGTGTTCCGCCCGTATTTGGATAAGTTTGTGATTGTGTTTATTGATGACATATTAGTGTATTCTAAAAATGAGGAAGAGCATGCCTAGTTTGGTGGCAATATTGAGGTTTTTGAGAGAGCATCAATTGTATGCTAAGCTCAAAAAATGTAGTTTCTTCTAGACCGAGGTACACTAATTAGGACATGTTTTCTCCAAGGAGGGAATTGCAGTAGATCTAGAAAAGATAAGGGCCATCATGGAGTGGGTATCTCATAAGAATGTAGATGAGGTAAGATTATTCATGGGACTGGTGGGTTATTACAGGAGGTTCATCAGGAACTTCTCACATATTTCTTATCCTATTACATAATTGCAGAGGAAAGGTAAGAATTTTGATTGGAAAAAAGAGTGGGAGGCCAATTTTGAGCAGCTTAAGTAGTTTTTGACACGTGCTCCAGTGTTAAATATTGCATATCCGGACAAGGATTTTATAGTGTGTACATATTATTGCAAGAGAGGACTTGGTGCGGTCCTTATGTAGGATGGACAAGTGGTATGTAGAAATCATTCATGCAATGAATATGTGGAGGCACTATCTTCTTGGCAGGAGGTTTGTATTAATGAGTGACCACATTGGGTTGAGGTACTTGTTTGAACAACCGAATTTGAATGCCAGATAGGCTAGATGGTTGGGCATGATCAATTAGTTTGACTTAGAGATCAGGTTCATCAAGGGAAAGGAGAACATGGTTGCATATGCTCTTAGTAGGCGGGTACAAGTGAATCACATAGTAGCTATGAGATCCTATGGAACAAACTTATAGGATAGGATCTTGCAAGTAGGTAAGCTGGATCACATGTATATGGAGATTGTGCACAGATTGCAGCAGGGTATAGGTGGTAGTACAAGTATAGGTATAAGTGGTATTACAAGTACATGTGTAGATGGTAGTACAGGTACAGATACATGTACACGTGTACATGATTTGGACTATAATCTCACAACAGATGGGTTGGTTAGGTTTAGAGATAGGATATATGTACCAGAAAACAATGAGCTCAAGAAGGTGATCTTGAGGGAGTTTCATGCGAAACCATATTCGAGTCACCTAGGCTACCAAAATAAATTGCATGCAATGACGAGATTATTTAATTGGAAAAATCTAAAGAAGGATGTGGTGGAGTTTGTAGCCAAATGTTTGGATTGTCAGATGGTTAAGGCATAGTGTAAGAATCTAGGTGGGCTACTACAACCGATTGAAATTCCAGGGTGGAAATGGGAGGTAATTTCCATGGAATTCATCATAGATTTTCCTAAGATAGCTAGAAATCATGATTCCATCATGGTTGTTATGGATAGTTTGAAAAATGTTTCACATTTCATTCTAGTGAAGACTACATACTCAGGTAGTGATGTAGCACAAGTGTTCATCAAAGACATAATGAGATTGCATGGTGTCCCAAAGAAGATTGTGTCGGACAAGGATACAAATTTTACTTCCAAGTTTTAGAAGGAGTTGTTTGCAGGTTTGGCCACTAAGTTGGCCTTCGGCACAACTTATCATCTGCAGACAAATGGAACATACTGAGAGGGTCAACAAGATATTAAAGGATATGTTGAGGATGTATGTGATGCATCAACAACGCAAGTGGGAAGAATATCTTCCACTGGCAGAGTTCACCTACAACAAAGGATATCAGGATTCATTGAAGATGAGTCCGTTTGAGGCTATTTATGGGCGGAGTTGCAACACTCCTATCGGTTAGAGTGATCTGGTTAACAGGGTATTGATTGGACCTGAGATGTTGGCATAAATGGAACAAGAAATGTAGTTGATCAAAAAGAACTTGAAAGAAACAAGATAGGAAAAAGATTTATGTAGATGGGAATAGGTTTTTCAAGGAGTTTCAGGTTGGGGATCAGGTGTACTTGTGCATCAAGCCCAAGAAGAGATGCTTGCGGATTAGATCATGTGCTAAGTTGGCACCACGATTTTGTGGACCCTTCAGGATCATTGAGAGGATCAAACCACTGGCCTATCAACTTGCACTTCCTTCAACAGTGAAAGTCCATGATGTATTTCATATACCTTTGCTTAAGAAGTATGTTAAATATGTTGATCATGTGATTGACTGGTCTGTATTGCAGGTGGGACCCGATGGAGAATTCCAGCCAGAACCTTAGTGTATTTTGCAGAAAAAAGTACTCATGCTCCGAGATCGAGCAATATAGCAAGTTAAAGTGCAATGGAAGCACTTTGGGCCCTATGAATCTACACGGGAGATGACAAATCAGATGCGGGGCATGTATCCTTCCTTGTTTACCGGTTGAGGCAAAACAATTTTTGTGTGATGTTGGTATATGTTTTGGTGATGCTTTTATATATGTTTTGATGTGGTGTTCGAGTGTATGTAAATATGTATATGGATGTAAATACTGCCATGAGATATATTATAAATCTCTAATAAGCAGTATGGTGTCATGTCAGTATATTTGTCATGTTTTTATGATGTCATGTTGGTTTGCTTTTTAGTAGGGTGATCATTGTAAATACCGCATCGAGCTATGTTATAAAGATCCATGGGAAATATGATTTCTTTTCAACGATTTTTTTGAGGTATATGTGTGATTGAATGCCGAGGACCGTGTCACCGAAGGAGGAGGGTTTTGTAACAACCTCGGTGAAAATTCCACGTAATAAAGTAAAAAATAAATAACCACGGTTGATGGGACACTTATTCCAAGCCGAATGTTGGGAAAGGCATCCTAGTGGGTGTTCATTTGGTTTATCATGGCTAAGGCAATTGGCAAAGGCAAAGGCAAAGGCAAAGACCTTGGAAAGGAAAAATGGAATTTTTGGCACATTTATTTATGAAAATAATGGAGATTAGGAGAAAAGGGAGATGAAAGGTACAAGTTGCATGTGAGGAGGAAAATGAAGCAAAATAACGTAAAATGAAGAAAAATAGAGGCCTCTTCTATAAAAAAGCTTCTGAGGACCAGTTGGTACCTTTTTTTAGTGCATTTTTTGGAGCTTTCTCATTATTCTCTCTCTCTCTCTCTCTCACACACACACTCTTGTACACTTAGAGTTTTTGGAGCACTATGGAATTGGAGAAAGAAAGGAAAAAAAGTAGGAAGAAGGATGAATCAAGAAAGAAAGAGCAGGATCAAGCAACTACAAAAAGATTGTTTGCAGGTAGGGACAAAAATTAGGGGCTAATATTCACAATTGGGCTAGTTTTCCATGTTTTTTCCAAAAAAAAGATTCGTTAATTTCTATTTTTTCTAAAAATTATTTGCCCCAAATTTATAGTATAATTTTTTTTACTATAAAAATCGGCAAAATTTTATATAGATATTGCATAAAATTATTAGAAATTTGAATTTTTTACAAAAATATTGCTAAACATTTTACATATTGCATATTATGAACTAGTGATATTCATCAAGGTTTCTAAACATTAAAATAAAGTCCTGTTAGAACTGGTATTTGCATCCCACCCATCCCACCTTATTTTACTCTACTTTTACCTCATATCCATCATTATCATTGACATCACTTCATTTTTTAAACACTTTTCCCAAGAGTCCCACAGTCATCATGGTCATCATTCAGCTCATTCTTCCATATTGTGCCACCATTAGGTCATAGGGTCAAAATCATGAAAATTGGTCATTTCACCATCAAGTTCATCTTTTGAAGGAGTAGTAATAGTCAAAGGTCTTCAAAAATTTCAGGTTATAAAACTATCACTTCCAAATATGTGGCTTTGTGTTTACCATATTTGTCTCTTAGTTGTGCTTGGAAAGCTCATTTCCCTCTCTTAGGGTTTTGAGGGCATTTTTCTTGGTCTCATGACTTCCATGGTTAAATCATCAACACGAATTGTATCCTGATGCTCTTACACCTTCCCCTATCCTTACTATACCTTCCTAAACACTTCCCATCACTCCTATCCCTCAAAATCATCATTTTTCCACAAGCCCTAGCCTATTGATACAATTTGACACTTTTTTGAGACTAGGCCTATGTTTTTCCCTTTTGGATCCCTTCCCCTCACTCAATCCTTGAAATTACACTTCCCCCTACTCTCTAACATCTATCCATATCCCAAAAAATTTCCCCAATAATTTAGACAACCCCTAACCCCTTCATTCCCCTCCCTCTACAAGGCAGTCCTAAATCCCCTATTTTGCCTACACCAAACCCTAATTTACTCTTCCATTGAGCTAGGGTTTGCTATGGAATCAGAGACATATGAGTAGAGAAAGAGTAGGAGAGGTCATATCAGCAAGTACAAAACCATACCAACTCATAAAAATCATGCCTCCATCATTTTCCAAGAAGTCATTCCAAGGGACAAATAATTTTCCACACATGGGGCCAATTTTGCTTCAAACTATGTTTCCGACCAAACAGAGATGAATTTGACAAAAGTGAGAGACATTTTTGTCCATCATAAAACAAGGAATGAAAAACTCTAGTTTTTACACAGGTGTCATGGTTTTTGAGAAATGTAAAAAACACAGGTGCTTCAAGAGATTTTCTGCACTTCTGAAGTGACCTTGGGAAAATCAAGTTTTCTCCTAGCTGGAGTGTCCAAATGACTTTATTGATGAGTCAAATGATAACTATACAGAGTGATATTTCCAATGAGATATATTTAGCTCAATGTGGAGTTTAGGAAGGCTTCAAAACGTTGTCTGCAATAGCACTCTTCATTTCTGCACCCTCATTCTGCACTTTTTGACTAGTCTTGGGAGAAGTGATGTTTGACAGGGAAAATGTGATTCATTTTGCAAAATGAAGGTATTTGTGGAAATTAGACTTGAAGGGATTTCCAAAATTCTACCTTGGAGCCAATTTGGTCACTGGGAAGGCAAACAAAAATAGCTTGCAAGTTGGGGTAAAATGGGGCTGCGCGTTTAACAATTCACTAATTTTTTCTTAGTTTTTCTACAAATTTGAGTTTTACCTTGGGTAATCATGTTTTTACCTAATTTAATTGATGATGTAAATGTAATTATAATTTTTTTACTATTACCTAGGGTAAATAAATTAGGTAAATGAACTAAATTAGGTGTAATGAATCAATCCACAAAATTTAGGGATGAGTCACTTTCACCACCCAACACTCTAGGTTTCAGTTTAGATTTTAGTGGATCAGCTCCTCCTCTCATGGATTCGACCCATAAGGTTGGGAAAAGTTGTTTGAGGCCTATATATTGTACATTTTGACTCATTTTTAGAGGCAGGTTGGAAGTTGGCATCAGTTTGAAAGTTTGTGTATTGATCAAGAAACATTTTGGCCCGGATATTAATGAAAAATTGTAGCTATTTATTTGGGATTCATGTGGTATGAATGTTTGAAATAGTTTTTTTTAATCTATGATCATTTGTATGAATGTATTTTAAGCTCATAAACCTTTTCATTTCTATTATATTCTTAATTTCAAGTTGAAAGGCAGAATTCATTTTTTTCATGCTCTATTTTGGGGAATTTTGCATAATTTGTCCATTTTCTTCAGTTTAGGGAGAATTCATCTCATATGATCTTCCTAGCTCATCGGTCTATTCATATCACCAAAATAACCTTTAAGTGTTAAACCTTCCTACCTACCTTGCCCCATCGAATGGATCGAGATTTCGTCTCATTGGCCCTAATCTAGTCCCCTTGACCTAATCCTCATTTCAGTGAGCCCAAGCCCAAATAAAATCAAACCCTTACACCCATTATCTAGCCTAAAATCCTACTTTATTCAGCTTTCTTGGCTGTGACCCTTTTGGAGAGAGCCCTCTTCGGCTTGATAGGTCTAGCTATCAAGTCAAAAGCTTGGTTTGTGGTTACCTCTGTTGGGATTCCTTCCTCAGACTTGGGATTTTGGTGGAGTGATAACAAGTCCCATCCTTAAAATTTTCCCTGTTTGTAGGTATTGATTTGCATGTATGATTTCCTTGCTAGATCTAGCATGCATGGTATTGCATGTGGTTCTTTTATGTCTTGGCATGGGTTTTTTCTAGGTGTGACAATGTATTAAGCCTAGCCATGCCATTTCCAGATAGCCATGGTGTTGTGGAATTCTCATGTTTGGTTTAGCTGGATTGATAGATGGATTTGAAGTTGAGTGAGGTGGATATTTGAATGATTATGGGACTGGCTCATGTGTTGCCTCGGTTTAGGGCCTAGTAATCCAGGTTTGGATTGCGGTAAAGCCTGAGAGGTGGTTTTCTCTTCATTCAAGCCTAGGAATCCCAATTTTGGGATATACGGTCAATCCTGGAGACTATATATTGGTTTAGGGCATATTTACCCCTTATTCTAACTGTGGGTTGCAGTAAATACTGAGAGTCTAGGAGGTAGGAAAATTCCTCAGAGTTTAGGTAGAGAGAATCCGGTGATATCCATGCTTGTGTTGGAATAATGATTGGGTGTAGATCACGGTAAATCCTGATTTATGATTAATGAGGGTGAGGTGGTTTAGCCTTAGAATGCCTTGGTTGGTTCTTTCAGTATGAGTCCCACATTCATGCTTGGAATATGGTACGGGGGTGATTGGATGAAGAGAGATTTGGCTCAACCAATCTATGGTCGAGTGGAACGTGGGAGTCCCATCTCTGGTTTGGTTTTACATTTAGTAATGAAGAGCTAATTCCTTTGGTATTTGGTATGAAAATGTATTGGTTATTATGTAGATTCTATTGTTGTTGTATCCACTGTATTTATGTTGTTATTATGTTGGTTATAAGCATGTCTTTTATTAGTGATGATGTATGGAACTATCCATGTTTTTACTTATAAATGAATGAAAAATGTATCTATGGTCAAATAGAATGTATAGTAGCTTATGATGTAGGGGAGCAATGCTTCTTAGAGATTCTCAGATAAGTATGAGACCCCTATGCTTAAATATGTTGTTTACACCTGTAGATTCAATGTTCGTGACATGTTTAAAAAAATGTCTTCATGGCTAGGAGGGGTCCAAATGAGTTCTTGTTGATGTGGTTGCTTCCGTATCATTTTCCTATTGTTATTTATCATCCCTTAAGTTTTCATGAAGTTCTGGGCAGTGACTTGGGCTCTGGGCCTGAAAGGTGGCTCAAATCCTAGAGCCACAAGCACATAATTGAGCAGTTGGGGCCCTAACCACTGAAATGCAGTGTTATGCCTGTGACTTTAGTCTCCTAGCCCCTTAAATGCAGTGTTATTCATGTGGCTATGGCTCAAATGGGGTCAAAATGTTAGTGTCACCCAAGGGTAAGAGGCCTAAATGGTTGGGTTAACTCCTGGGGGTGTTGTGGTTGTTGTACAAGGTCTGTAGGTTGTGTTTTTCATCGGTTCCACTTCCTTAAGCTCACATCGGAGGTTGAATCTCATTATAGTAGCCTCTCATCGCATGTTTACCCTGGTTGGCTGGTTACTTGGGTAGATGTGGGAAGGGGGTGTTACAAACAAATATTTGATATTGTTGATCTGAAACAAGTTCTAGTCTAAGAAGAGAGAGTTTTCCTTACCATAAGCTTCAAATGCATGGAAACAAGCTTGAGGGTGCGGTTGTAGCCTCTCAACATCATATAAGAAAACCTATGGGTGCGGTTATGATAGTATTTCAAAAAACTAAAGCTTTATGCATAAAATCAAGAATGCACCGTCATATGACAATCCTATAGATATGGAGTAGGCATCAGAAAGTTCTATGATCAGTGAAATTTGAATGTTTGGCTTATTAAAAATAATGAAAATGTGTTGAATAAACTTGTGTTTGCAGGTGACCATAATATGCATATCAATATGCCATTATGATTTAACCATTGAAGCTAGTGTATGAAAATATTTGATAATAGTTTCATGGGTTTGAAAATATTTGGCTGATTGGTATAGTGAGTAGTGTTTGGAGTTTTGACATGATGCTTGATAGTTAATAATTATGATTTAGAACATTGAAATTATGCTTCATATGTTTTTGCCTTATGGATTGATTGAATTCACAGAGATGGAAAAATTAGGGTTTTAACTTGATGACTAATGATTTGACTTGATATCTAATGATTCACCTTGATGTTAATGCTACATGAGCATGGTAACTTTCAGTGGCTAATATTGGTATTTAATTGGACTAATTGTCTTTGGCACAAAGGTAAAAAGTATAAATAGTTTTGATTAATGAAGTAATATCACAATGAATGGATGGAACTTATATGAATCATTATTGATATATGCATGAAACTTATATGACTTATGTATCTATTCATATTTAATGGCAAGAATGATTTAGGCTATGATGATAAATATGACATGATGAAATTTGATATTGCTTAATAACAACTTGTTGACATGACAATAGATGAATTCATGACTTGATATTTGGATGTGAGCTCTACCTGTCACCTGGTCCAAATAATTTGTTACAATGATATTGATGATTTTGATTTAGTTTTGGTCTGGCAACTAAAATTTGATAAGTTGACTAAGTTGAGTTGATTTCACAATTTTTATTTATGTAAGGCCGAGAACATTGGCTTGGTAAAGTGTTATGTTTGTAGAAATAATTGTATGAAGCAAGCTCCCTGAGCCTGATAATTCTACATTAACAGTCATTTGGTGCCCATCCAAACCTCTACTTCAAAATGGGTCCAAGGTATGACTTTGATTTTGGTTTTATATGCTGATGGTATATTCTTGATAGGTAATGAGCCTTTTATGATCAAAGTCAGAGGGAGCTGGATTTTGAAGCCTGAAATAAAGAATCATGTCATGAATAATTACATTCTGAAGTTGGGAAAATAAAATATATATTGTGAAGTTGTTAAAGAAGGTGGAAATATGAATCCTTGGACACTCGATCAAATTTATGAAGAGATATTTTTGAACTTGACTTGGAAATCGATATTTGATTGAAGGATTGATTTTTTGTTTAAACACACATCCGTATATATAGAACCTGAGTGAATTCATGAGTGAGACACTTCATACACATTGATTTTCCCTCGAGTAGCCTGCGAGATATTTGCATGGGATGATTAATTTTTGGTCTGAGATACTCTTCCGATGATATGTGACTACATGGATGTATTGATGCTGATTGGGATCGTTTTTAGTCCCCAAAATTCGGTGCAAAAACATCAGGGAAAACCACCCGGTCGGGGACTTAAAAACCGTCCCTTTTCTGTTTGGTATGGTGGCTCTGACTGGATTTATGGGACCAATTACCCAGTGAAATATAATTGGGTGAATGGATGGTATTATAACTATTTGTAACTTGGTAGATGGGAATGGAAACAAGCTTTAAGTAAATAATATAACTATCTATATGTATCCTAGGATGAATTATACTCTTTGTGCGGTTCATGAAGATGATCTTTCAGCGAATGCAAATAAATATTATATAAACACTTAAAGATATGAAAACAATTTGAAATAACTAATTTAAATAAATAGTTAATTAAATCAATTAGATAAGACTATATCACAACTATCTTCTACGTGTATTGAATATATACCAAAATATAACAATCTAACATGTTCAAAAGTGAGTTAATGCCTGGATGTTTTTCAAAAAGATACATAAAACAAAACATCATAAGAAAAATCAACCATTTCTCATTTGGAACAAAAATATAACATATAGGATGAAAGTACCATGTATAGGCTAACTCTTCTCATTTTAGAAACAATATTTGGTCTAGCCCTTTCTAGTAAGAACACTTTAAGAGTACAAAAGTGTGACTTCTGTAAAGTCTTCCTTTCAAAATTTCAGGGCCCCTTCTTAAAAGACATGAAGGGCTTTATATAATAAAATAGAAAGTCTTAAAAATAGTATTTACAATAAAAGTTAAGGAGGTTTAAACAACTCTCCTTAACCTAAGTGAAAATTAAACAGAAACAAAATTTAAAGGGGTAACTTGCTTGATGGTTGTCCTGCTGTCTCATCAGCCATTCGTTCCTTCAACTGAAGGATGTTAAGCATAGGCTTAACCTCGAGAGGTTGGCCTGGCCTGATGTGCAGTTGTCTAGTAAAAAATGCATCTGAAAGTGGAGGAAACATATAGGAGGAAGTATCTCTAAGACAACACAACATGATCCATTGGCTATGTGGCTTTACCAAGTATCTCCAATACTTATCCCAATCCAGTTTTTCCAACTTTCTAATTTTTTCCTCTTTGACCTTTGAAACTTTTTTCCATTGTCTTATCAAATATTTCACAATAGGAAGTGAGTCGAGAGGGCATCTATCAATAAGATTGGCAACATTGAGATTTTGAATAAATATTTCAACAATATTATTAGCCACATATTTTGCTCCATAGATGGATCTTTCAACATGTTTCAATTGTATGTTTGAGTCAGTAAACAATATTTCCATTTTAGAGTCCTCAATCCTAGGTAGGTTGGCCTTTCAGCTATTAGCAATATCCTACCAGGTTACATACAGTGAAAATTTATCTTCAATCTCATCGAAATTGATCCTATGGTTTGATATTCGATTCATCAGTGAATCAATTTGCTCACATAACTCAAGGATATTTGACAAATTTTTACAAAATATAACTTGTTTCTTTGCCAGTAGGGTCTTTAGTTCCAATTCTTCTTTTCTAAATTCATATATATTTTGATTATCTTTCAATTTTTCTACAGTAAACTGTAATTGATTAATTTGAGTGTCCTTTAAACTGATTTCAGTTTGGTGCTAAATTTTGAATTGGTCAATGCTCTCCTGGAGCTATGTTATCTGTACATGTAGTTGTTGGTTAATGTTTTTCTTCTCTGCTTGAAGTTCATGTTATAAGTGGATGATTATTTCATCCTTTTCTTTCATGTATTGTTGAACCTCAGAAGATTTATCTATAGTTGTAGATGCATAGGCTCTTGCGAACTGGATCAGACAAGTTATATCATGAGAAGGATTTTCTTGTGAATCTTTTAGAAAAAATTCCATTGAAACATATCCTGGGACAAGGGGTTGAGACTGCTCTATTCTCCTCCTTTTTCTTTGTCTGCTCATAGCTAGTTTATGTTTAGGACTATATAATATATCTAGAAGAGGAATTTCCTGAATTTTGAGTACAATTTCTGTAGTAGGGAAGGCCAAGATGAATTCCACTTGCTCCGTGCTAACTAAATTGTCAGAGGCCCTAGTAGTGAATGGGTCCTGACTTGTACTTTGAGGCATTTGCACAATTTGTTGATGACCAGTCATCATCACTTCTTGGTCTCATTGGAGTTTTTGGTTAAACTCCTTCTAGACACCATTCAAATTACTTGGGAAATCTTCTTCATTTTTAATAAGGACTTCAATATCCTTAGGTTAGATTTCTTTTTCATTTTCCTTTCGTGCTATGGGTTGGGATACTTCTAGAATTTTCAATGAAATTCCCTCCAATATCTTATTCCTTTACTGCTTAAACTTTGACAATTGTTGTGGATGGAGGCATAAGGCTGCTAACTTCTGAACTGTAGAGTAATTATCGACTGAATCAAATAAGTCATCAAACTCATCATCTTCATGTACAAAAGGTCTGATTTTAACTTGGGTGGTAAAATCATTGGAAACTTTATTTAAGTTGTATTGTTTGTTTGAAATTGTAGACAATTTCAAACATTCGATTTGGTTGACCTCTAATCTTGCATGTTTATAATTTTCCAAGGCGTAAAACCACAATGAATTGGAAAGGAGGGTCATGATGCTTTCTTAGATTTCTTAAGAAATTTGGTTACTCTGTTGCCAACTGTTTGATAAGATACTTATCTTGTGATAAGCTTATCAAGAACATATAGTGGAAAAACTGTAGAAATTTTAATACAATTATGTATTTCCTGTATTCTCCTGATCTAACAATTATATGCCACTATTAAATACAAAATCGCTTCTACAAAAATTCTTACAGAAATTTAAAACATGATCGCCAATTGCAAACACATGAAGAAATATCATTCACACATAACACAAATGTTTACTAGGAAAACTTAAAGCTAAAAACCCCATTATCATATATTATGTATATATCATGGATCATGAAACAATCTCATACAAAACTATAATACAAGAGCTCTCAATACAATATACAACTGTCTCACTCTGTCATGCATAAATTTGGCAAATACCTTAGCCAATTTTCTACCTCACAACAACCTGCCTCCATTGCGCAATACAAGTTGATTAAAAATACCAATTCAATGCAATCATACCCTCCTTGACTGTGAAATTATCATGAGCATATCCAATGTGTGTTTGGCTTGCAAGAGTGCAATCCAATATAGTACAACTGATAGTCAACTGTCCCTTTCACATACCTCTTAACCGGGTCTCCATTGGATCTGACATGCATGTCGTTAACAGTAGTAAATATTTAGTTGCATGTGATATCACTCCATGTGAATTAATTTAATATTTAATTCATTGATCTCTCACTAGTGTCTCTTCATTTACAACTAGCACAACTGAGTTTAACTCAATTGAGTTAAAATACTTTACAACTCACATAACTACACATCCAACTCTGTTACAACTTCGAATCACTTAGTTACAACTAAGTCTACTTGCATGTCCCACCAACCAACCTTAGAACTCGAAATTCCTTCAACTAACTAGTTTTCTACATCAGTTAACTGATTTCAAGTGCTCCATGAGAATATATTAGTATTTATTGTCCAACTATTATTAAGGGATAATAATAGTTGACATGAATCTATAAATAGACATGCAATTTATAAATAGACTTTGCACATACATCTAAAAATATAACATCATCTATAAATCTAATTTTCTCAACATCTATAAATAAAATTATGCTATAAATAGAATTTTCTCATCCATTCTAAAAATATACATACACCTAAAAATAGCCCGTGGGCCCCACCTAGTGTAGGTGCTTAATATTCACTAGGATCATCATCTTGTTGAATCTCAACAAAAACATACGGCTGAGCCAAACTGCCAAAAACTCTAACATAGGTAAGAAAATTATTCTCCAAACCATTTTCCAATGGAGGAGAAGTCAGATTGAGCTTCTTTAGAAAACCTGGGCGCCTTCTCATTGAAAACGACTTGAAAAAAAGGGAGCATAACTCCATGTCAGAATTTATAAAAATGGTTTTCATATTTTGACTCCCATAACATGCTATGATAGAAATGAATGGGGAGAGGGTCCTAGGTAGTCCATTTCCAACCCATGGCTAGAAAATCTGAAGTGAAACATACAACGTCCATGGTATAAGACCTCATAAAATAGGGGGGAAATATTTTGGAGGAAATAGAATGATTTTTCCTATATTCCAAAATTTGAGTAGCAATATTGTTGGACAAAATGGTTCCCCAATCCATAATATAAGAGTTTGCGACTTCTTCCATTAGGGGAACTCATTCAACTGAAAATTTGGTAGTGTCAGGCTGACCAAAGAGCCTAAACATCATTTCAACAACATAACAATAGGGACTAGCAAGGGAGTTAGCAGAATACATACCCTTGTCATCATTTTTGTATATATTCGGGTTGTTTCTCCATTTCTTGATCAGATTTGACTTCAACTCATTCTCACTGGAGAATTGTGCCAGAAATTCCTTGTCTTAGACCTTTTCTGGGTCTAGGATGTGATACATCAACTTCAAGTCTTTGGCTTTTAAGGAACCTATCATTATTCCTCTGTTGGTTAAGAAAAGCATGTCCCCAATGTTTAGGTTCTCAATTATCCATCTGACCATATCAGTATATGGTATGATTTTAGGGTGCACAACAACTCTACAGAAAATAATTGGCCACTTCTTCTATAGTAGCTTCTGAGGAATTAGAAGCATCAAAAATAATTTTCCTTTGAACCCTATGGGGTTTCTCATCCTCAAACAACTTATACATCACTTCCCAGGAGGAAGAACCACTTTGCAACCCGCATGTTGTGTCTGTAAATAAAGGAATCATATCTATTCTTTCGCTTATAGTCGGTGCAAGATTCACAGGTGCAATAGGTTTCTTATCTTTCTTAACAACTTCCGACATCTTCGAAGAACTCTGTTTATTTGGACTCGCCTGTGAACATTGAAAAATGATAAGTTGAAAGTGGCAATTTTGATTTTACAAATGTGCAATTACTGTAATAATGGAAATAGTTAAACGAATGAAACTTGGCACGCTGTGAATACAAAATTCAATGCTTCTTGTAGTAAAATAATTTTTGGAGGCATGGGCTATAAAAACATTAAGTTATGGCATTAATGGTTGGTATGGGTTGATGTTCCCGTGTAATCATTCCAAAATTAAAACAATATCTGTTGCATCGCAATGCTACTCGTGTGTGAATCTTTATAAATGCAAATCGACTACATTTTTCCAATTGCGATATCACAATCGCAATATCGTCGAAAATGAATGAAGGGAAATAGTGGTCACGCTGCGAAAGTGCGATGTGATAGATTAAATCACATCGAGGGAATGTGGAGGATGACATTAAGACTGTCGAGGTAGAACCTATGAAATGTGATTTGCGATAGCCTACGCAGTAGAAGTGGGTCCTGTAAGGTTTTCCTTATAGAATTTGTTCGAAAAATGCCTTTTTCCCTTTATTAAAGTGATTTGAAATATATCGCATCGAAATATGTGTTGAATGGATTTTAGGAGCCATATGTGTTACATTGTGATATTGTGATTGTTAGCGCTCAAATCTACCTTAGGCTGAAATAAGGTAAAACTCAAGGCTACATCAAACCACGCTCAGCCTCGTAGCTAGCCCTACGAGGACATGAGAGGGCTCTCTCCGGGTCTATCTCGGCAAAAGATCTTCAAAGGGGCTGAGATGACTTATAATGAATACTGATTTTAGGCTAGTAAAGAGATAGGAAAGTTTGATTTTGATTTTTTGGGTTTTTGTTGAAAAAATGGGAAAAACAATTTTGGGCTTGGGGATGAGGCCAGATCTTTGCAGAATTCGAGTTGGGGCAAGTTAGGCAGTAGTCTTGATGCTTTTTATTATGTGTATGGATGGATCAGAATGAAAAGGAGCTGAAGAGGGCAAGGGAGAATAGGAATCCTCTCCAAACAGGCGAAAACATGTAAAACTAAACAAATTTAAAGGCAAAGCACTGAAATCAATGGATTCTACCTCATTTACTCATTCATTTAGTTTCAGAAGCATAAGAAGGGAATGGAATACATTAAACATGAAAGAAATTACAATAAAATGAGAGAAAACACCATCAAGAAATGAAAGCCACAAGAATCCCAACAGGTGCTGCAAAACCTCTGATCTTTCTTTAAGCCAAAATATGAAAAATATGTACAATAGTGTGCCAAACTTTTCCCAAAATGTCCAACCTCTCCAACCTCTGAAAATGATTGAGAAAATACATCATATAGACCATCCTAACCCCTTCCCATGCCTCTAGGGGTCGAATTCCTCCTTCTAGGAGCAGTTTCAACTAATTCTAAACAAGGAGCTAGAATCTAGGCAGCCAAACAACTTGCCTCTAAAAGGAAGGAAACTGATTCTTTCATTTGATTTTTACTTTTTTAGGAGTGAATCATCTAGAATAGGTAAAAGTGAGTCCAAGTGACATGCCAACCATAAAATTACATCAAGATAACTCAAAAATTACACCCACAAGCAAAACTGGTCCAACTGGCCGAAATCCTGAGCTGGAAGATGAAAAATGGACCAAAAATCTCTATGCGTAGCGCGCCTGAGCTTTATGCGTAACACGCCTTTCAGCCTGCTTTTGGGGCACTTCTCGGAGTCCAAATTGAGCTCATGATAGCTCGTTGGAAAGCCCTGGATGTTGGCGATCCAACCCAAGTAGAAGTTTTCAATTTGGAGCTCATTTTCCCCTCCAAAACTTCATTCTCCCATAAGTACTTCCTGCTGGTGCAAAAGGTGGTAGAATGGTGATTTTCATGGTGTTTTGGCCCCTTTGATCAACCAGAACTTGGTGAAATGATTTGGTCCTACTGGAGCATGCATAAATTATCATGAAAAACCCAAAAATATAAATTTTTCTTCCAGCAAGTGTCCCAATCATAAGCGAGCGCGTCGATGCGCTACGCGTTGGGCTGAAAAATCTGTTTTGAGACCAAAATTTTCCAAAATGACAAAAACTTCTTCAAATTTGCTCAAATTCGGAGCGAAGACCCTCCATTATGTATCATTCCTAGCCAATGAAGCCTCAGCCAAAATCTGGAGTGGATCAAGCCTCTTCCGCCGTTTTAGTGCACTGCTCAACCTCCTCTTCAGAATTTTCATTTTTGCCTTGCAGACATGCATGCAGGCCCAATAATGACCTTTCATATGACGAAGCATGTCTTTGTCTCTATTGGCCTTTGCCAAAAACTTCTCCAGATGAATGTTAACATGCGTGAGGCAAGAATCTCGATCAGCCGGTGTCATATCACCAGGTCTCTTCCGGGCCAATTGTCGATCCTCACGGATTCGCCGCAGCTCTAAAAGTGTGTGCTCATCCTCTAGCTATTTATTACGTTGCTCCAGGTAGTTTATCACCCACTAAGCCCTCTGAAATTTTTCTTTCAGCGTGTCATTCTCGGCCTTTTTCTCCTGGATGATCTCTTTCAGTTTCGAGCTAGGAGAGCTAGCATCAACATCGATGAGTGTGAAATCAGTGTCTCGATCGCCTGATGGGCCCTCATCGTGCATAGGCCTCTTGCCTCTGTCCTGGATCTGTACCTGTGCTGAAGAAGAAGGCGAGACCCCTTCCACCCTTGGTGGAGATAATACTCGTGCTGCTGATGAAGTCAACGAAACCCCTTCCACCCCGGGTGGAGATAATACTCGTCGTGTAGCTACAAATAAGGCCCTGTGGCCTCGCTGGTATGTCAAATACAATGGAGCACTGATATGCTCGATCTCAGGAATGTCTAGCTGATGTGAAGACTCTCCCTCATCATGAACTACCTCGGGAGGCGGCTGTGGCGCTGTGAAGAAGTCACGGGAGATGAAATCCTCCCAAGTAATGCCCTGTTGTGTCAACTGACGTACCACCATGATTTTGATCAGCACGTAATGATATATACTTCTATGCTGCTGTGCTGGGGTATTCTTCTGTATAAAAATTGTCATCCTCTCTATGTTGCGATACATGAAATATGGAATGCTCATCATACGTACCCTCGTGAAATGCATCAACAAACGGACATGGTACGCATAGAGACGCGAGAATCTGCCCTCTCAACTGAAATATTGAATGATGAGTTTCATCAATGGTGCAAACTCATCCTTCAGGAATATGAAAGGAAAAACCCTGCTCAGCTGTCTCATAAACCCAGGTTTGATGTATGGCTCATAGTAGAATTTCTCTAATTGCTGTCGTTTGTTCCATTCCTCTCCTATATTTGGTATTCCGGTGGCCTGAGCAATGGTCTCTGGTGACAGAATGAAGTTAACTCCGGCAAGGTTTACACGAACATCATGTAAATGTAGAAAAAATAGACGAGCTAGCTCATGATGATGCTGGGTTTGTGAAATCATCTCACAGTATTGGAAACATGACTGATGCTGAAAACAATCCATTGCAAGTGGGCAAGCCTGCAATTGAGCCAAAGAAGTAGGCTCCTCCCTGAGATGCTTACCACTTTTGCCACTTTTGTGAGACCTCCGTGGCACATTACCCTCTGCTGTGGAATCACTGTCATACTCCTGCTCATAAACTGAATCCGTCTCTGACATGGCTTTGAAAACAAGATTTCTGAAATATATATGCTGGTATAGGTGTAGTGAAGACAAAAGTTCAGTGTATGCTCAAAACCCAAATATGTCACATATGTATCAAAGTATCATAGGAAAACCACATTGGTAATGGCTCTGTCAAATGGGTTTGCATGAAAAACAGTCGCTGCTTTGATTATAAGAGGATTTGACAAATGAGTAGAAAAGATTGTAGTGTAGGGTACAACCTTTGCAATGGTAGTTAAGATTTTTCAAGGGAGAAGTGGATACGGGACTCTGTTTGTCCATGGAGAATAGGAAACAGTGCAACAATAACCATAGTAAGATAATAGCAATGACAACAGTGTTCTGACAATGTCAATGGAGGTTGTGGACCAGTGAAAATGGGACTATGTCATAACATGAATAATGGGCAATGCTAACATGAAGATGGCAATCATAATGACAGCAGTGATGTAATGGCAAAGAGAGGGCATGAGGATGAGGTAAATAATGAGCAGGGACACCACAAACAGTAGAGGCATGAGCGTATATATCAACCACACAAGTTTTCAAACCCCCACACAATCACTGTCATTTGCTTCAAAACCCTTAAGAAATGAATTCGGAAATAAACATAGGGTTTACACATTTCTCCTCATCAAATAATTGTTTCTCCACTTTCAAAACACCATAATCACATCCAAAATTCACTGAGCAATCGTGAAAAACCTACTTTCAAGCTGATTGAGGCGTTTTGGCATGAAACTGGACGCAGGAGCGAAATTTTTTGGCTCTGAGATTATACGCGTAGCGCGCTCACCCAGTGCGCTGTGCGCAGCATGTGCGTAGCGCGCGTGCAAATTTGCACAAGCCGGTGAAGCCCAGTGCGTAGCGCGCCTCTTCTTCTGGTCCACGGCTTTGAAAAACAAGTTTGCGCCCCTCAACTCAACAATTCAAGCTCTGCCTTGGGAATTTGTGCAAATGAGTTGTCTTCCATGGCTTATATGTGTAAAAAAATATCTCATAACAATCAGATTTGATTTTAAATTTGCTCCATAACCCACTTTTATAATGTTTGGCACTTTGTCATTTGATCACTTAATACAACGCTGTCCTTTGGCTTTTCATTATTTTTCTGAGTCTTGGACTGATGACACTTGGTTGTTTTTGCAGGGATTTGGCATTTAGCTTTGGCAAAGATCAGAGGCTGCCTTCAAATTTCTTATGATGAAACAAATACACAATTATTACAAAAAATGAAATTTGACAATTTCTAGCTCCAAAACAGAGTTTTGGACTAAAAATGTCTTCAAATGTTTTTTGAGAATAAAAAAAATGAAATGAGAATCTTTTGAAACCAACCTCATGGCTTGCGGGCTTTTATCACATGTATGCAAAGACTGAAAACCCTAGACTCTAGGACTAAAGACTCTTTTTGACGAAACTAATCATTTATGACCATGAATGAAGTGACCTGAACTTCAGTGATTTTTGAGGAATTTTAATTAGCCCTGCAGGTACAAGCATGAGGAAACACAAGACAACCAGACCCCCTCGTCAGTCAATGGCATGCCCCTAGCGAAATGCAACGAAGTGGAACGAGCAAGACACCTAAAAATGATATGCAAAAAGCGAAATGATCTCTGACGGAGGGCTGTAAGGACCGACTCTAACATTGGCTCCAATGGGGATGGTGGCTCCAAGGAGATGCCAAGAACGACAGATCTTTGGGAGAGCAGACCAGCACCTTCATCCATTGGGCGATGGAATCATTATTGCGAAGAAACGACAAAAGACTGATGACTTAATTTATTTGACTGGAACTTGATTAAAATTTGACTCAAACCGAAATGACTGAATTAAAACAAAAGCTTTTTGAAAAAGGGCAGCAGTCCATCAAGCTTTAAAATCATGATGGAAACCACCTGCATACTGATGTGATATGTACAATCATGTGTAGTGTGCCTTCCAATGTAACCAATCCAATAGATGGCTACACCCCAAATTTCTGCTCTTACTCTCCTTGAGCAAGCGGAATGATGAACCTGTAGGCAACTCAAAATAACCCCTGAAACCAAAGCTTATGATAATGAACCAGGCAATATTTATCCTTTCTAATGTTTGCATAAGAATGCTGAAGGGGTCTTGAAAATCCTGAAGCACTGGCTTATCTGGAGATCCAGGTGCAAAAATACAAGTATTCACTCCATTCTGATCTGAAAGGACAATTGATTTCTGAGGGATAGAAATGCACCGAGAGGTATCTGCCATCTGAGTGTTAGCTGTAGGTTCCTTGACCATGAGAAATTCTGGCATATAGTCCTCAACTTCATGATCTAGGTCATTTTTAAACAAAAAACAATCTTCAAGATTATCAAACATGACAACCTTATCATCTTTGTGAAAGAAAAAATTATCTGTTTGCTGATCTACAAAACTGATTACAAGACAGTCATCTTTTTCAAAAGAGGAAGAAGTTTCACCAACACTTTCCTGACTATGTGTGTACTGCAAATCTGCTGTAGCTTGGGCTGTAACAAGACCTTTCAAAAGTAGATCTATCTCATCTTCAGACAAAGGAGACAATGCTTTTTGTTTTCTCCTGCTTAAACGGTAATTATCTTCATATGACAGGGCATTCAAACTACCATTTATTATTGATTTATTGAAAGGAGATTTATCACTTACTTGCACAAAGATCTCATTATGTTTTTCATGAACATCTGAATCCAAAACTCCGTCTATGATTTCAACAACAGAGCTCTCCTTTTCAGGATTCAGCACAAGGTATGCTTGGTCATTACGATCTGAATCTGAATCTGAAACAACTGGCTTGGCATTATCCCAATCTGCAATTGAAACTTGACTTCCCTGCATGCTGTCTTCTTCTGTGGGCAGATCTGAAATGACATTCTCCCTTTCATCATTTTCAACCATATAGAACTCTTCAACCTGCTGATCTATTTCATGCAATTCTTGTTGACTGTCAAGATGAAAAATTCCTTCATCTTCCACCGCACTAAAATCTTGATCCTGCTGCAAATTTTCATGATTGTCTTTATGCTGCTGAAATTGATTTTCACACAGGGCTTCCATGATCTCATCATCCATGAAATTATCATCTTCATAATATTTCTCAAGGCTTTCAATAAAAGTAGAAGCATGTTTGCAACAATCATGAACTAAATTTAATGATGGATAAGATACTTGATATCTTTCAATGAACAAGGCATGAAAATCCTTTAAACAGTAAATACAGGCCAGCGGCAAATTTTCATACCAAGATTGGGCTTCACCTTCCAGAGTGGCCAGGAATATCTTCATCAAGCAATCTTCAGGAAAATCCACCTTCAACTTGCGAATATGCATGTGAAATCTAACCAGATGTAAAGAAGCATCCTTCTTACCATCATCGTTAAACTTAGGCAGACTCCCTAACCAATCTACCTTGGGCATCTTATTCGGAAAACCTGGAATGTGGTCTCGGCTCATGGGAGCGTATCTTCTCGTGATTCGGTCCATCTGAAAATCTCACAGCTACTGATCTCCCTGCAGTGAAGTCACCATGAAGCATTGATTTCTGGATTGTTCAGTGAATGAAGTCGCCAGGTGAATGTTTTCAGCCTTCTGATGTGTCTGACTGCTGTCCACCATCAGCATCAGATCTGAACTTGATACACATACTGGGGCAAGACAATCTACAAGTCTAATATCACATTCACAAGCTAAACCAGAGATGGACTGAAGCAATGTTTATCTACTATGCACTCGCAGAGCAAGAGCAGTTCGAAGGCTACCTGGCGTGACTTCAGACTCCGTCTGTAGCTAATGAAACAAATGAAATCAACAAGCAAACCAATTCTTCCCCAGTATGGTCGCCACTATGTTAGCGCTCAAATCTACCTTAGGCTAATATAAGGTAAAACTCAAGGCTACATCAAACCACGCTCAGCCTCATAGCTAGCCCTACGAGGACAGGAGAGGGCTCTCTCCGGGTCTATCTCAGGGAAAATATCTTCAAAGGGGCTGAGATGGCTTATAATGAATACTGATTTTAGGCTAATAAAGAGATAGGAAAGTTTGATTTTGATTTTTTTGGGTTTTTGTTGAAAAAATGGGAAAAACAATTTTGGGTCCGGGGATAAGGCCAGATCTTTGCAGAATTCGAGTTGGGGCGAGGTAGGCAGTAGTCTTGATGCTTTTGATCAGGTGTATGGATGGATCAGAATGACAAGGAGCTGAAGAGGGCAAGGGAGAACAGGAATCCTCTCCAAACAGGCGAAAACATGTAAAACTAAACAAATTTAAAGGCAGAGCACTGGAAACAATGGATTCAACCTCATTTACTCATTCATTTAGTTTCAGAAGCATAAGAAGGGAATGGAATACATTAAAAATGAAAGAACTTACAATAAACTGAGAGAAAACACCATCAAGAACTGAAAGCCACAAGAATCCCAACAGGTGCTGCAAAACCTCTGATCTTTCCTTAGCCAAAATATGAAAAATATGTACAATAGTGTGCCAAAGTTTTCCCAAGAGTCCAACCTGTCCCCCCTCTGAAAATGATTGAGAAAATACATCATATAGACCATCCTAACCCCTTCCCACACCTCTAGGGGTCGAATTCCTCCTTCTAGGAGCAGTTCCAACTAATTCTAAACAAGGAGCTAGAATATAGGCAGCCAAACAACTTGCCTCTAAAAGGAAGGAAACTGATCCTTACATTTGATTTTTACTTTTTAGGAGTGAATCTTCTAGAATAGATAAAAGTGAGTCCAAGTTACATGAAAACCATAAAATTACATCAATATAACTCAAAAATTACACCCACAAGCAAAACTGGTCCAACCGGCCGAAATCCTGAGCTGGAAGATGAAAAATGGACCAAAAATCTCTATGCGTCGCGCGCCTTTCAGCCTACTTTTGGAGCACTTCCTGGCATCAAAATCAAGCTCATGATAGCTTTTTGGAAATCCCTAGATGTCTTTTATCCATCCCAAGTGGAATTTCCCAATTTGGAGCTCATGTTTCCCTCCAAAGCTTCATTCTCCCACAAGTACTTCCTGCTGGTGCAAAAGGTGGCAGAAAGGTGATTTTCATGGTGTTTTTGGCCCTTTTGATCATCCAGAACTTGGTGAAATGCTTTGGCCATACTAGAGCATGCATAAATTACCATGAAAAACCCAAAAATAAAAATTTTTCCTCCAGCAAGTGTCCCAATCATAAGCGAGCGCGTCGACGCGCTACGCGTTGGGCTGAAAAATCTGTTTTGAGACCAAAATTTTCCAAAATGACAAAAACTTCTTCAAATTTGCTCAAATTCAGAGCGAAGACCCTCCATCATGTATCATGCCCAGCCAACGAAGCCTCGGCCAAAATCTGGAGTGGATCAGGCCTCTTTCGCCGTTTTAGTGCACTGCTCAACCTCCTCTTTAGAATCTTCATTTTTGCCTTGCAGACATGCATGCGGGCCCAATAATGACCTTTCATGTGACGAAGCATGTATTTCTCTCTATTGGCCTTTGCCAAAAACTTCTCCAGATGAATGTTAACATGCGTGAGTTCGGTCTCTCGCTCAACTGGTGTCATGTCACCTGGTCTCTTCCGGGCCAATTGTCGATCCTCACGGATTCGCCGCAGCTCTAACAGTGTGTGCTCATCCTCTAGCTGTTTGTTACGCTGCTCCAGGTATTTTATCACCCACTGAGCCCTCTGCAATTTCTCTTTCAGCGTGTCATTCTCGGCCTTTTGCTCCTGGATGATCTCTTTCAGTTTCGAGCTAGGAGAGCTCGCATCAACATCGATGAATGTGAAATCAGTGTCTCGACCACCTGATGGGCCCTCATCATGCATAGGCCTCTTGCCTCTGTCCTGAATCTATACCTGTGCTGAAGAAGAAGGAGAGACCCCTTCCACCCTTGGTGGAGATAATACTTGTGCTGCTGATGAAGTCAACGAGACCCCTTCCACCCCGGGTGGAGATAGTACTCGTCGTGTAGCTGCAAATAAGGCCCTGTGGCCTCGCTGGTATGTCACATATAATGGAGCACTGATATGCTCGATCTCAGGAATGTCTAGCTGATGTGAAGGCTCTCCCTCATCATGAACTACCTCGGGAGGCGGCTGTGGCGCTGTGAAGAAGTCACAGGAGATGAAATCCTCCCAAATAATGCCCTGCTGTGTCGACTAATGTACCACCATGATTTTGATCAGCGCGTAATGATATATACTTCTATGCTGCTGTGCTGGGGTCTTCTTCTGTACAAAAATTTTCATCCTCTCTATGTTGCGATACATGAAATATGGAATGCTCATCATACGTACCCTCGTGAAATGCATCAACAAACGAACATGGTACGCATAGAGACGCGAGAATCTGCCCTCGCAACTGAAATATCGAATGATGAGTTTCATCAATGGTGCAAACTCATCCTTCAGGAATATGAAAGGAAAAACCCTGCTCAGCTGTCTCATAAACCCAGGTTTGATGTATGGCTCATAGTAGAATTTCTCTAATTGCTGTCGTTTGTTCCATTCCTCTCCTATATTTGGTATTCCGGTGGCCTGAGCAATGGTTGTTGGAAATATGATGCAGAGTGTTGTCCTTGATGGCAACCCACTGAATGGAGATGAAGACATGCGACTGTTGACATATGTTGTCCTTGATGGCAATCCACCTGATGAAGTTATTCTTGACTTGATGGACTTGGTAAATGATGTAAATCTGATGTTTCTACAGTGTGTACAGAAGGCAATGAAGAAAGGAATTCAGAATGTGCTCAAAATATGATGAAAAGAGTATGTCTCTTTGTATACGCAGATTGGCCTAGGGGAAGTCGCGTATGCACGCGGAAAATAACGTGCCAAGTCGCGTATGGGCAAAAGCGCTCAAAAAGTGCAAAACCAAGGGTAACCACCATGGTATTGACCCATTGTATTGGGTAATGATCCACCTAAATGACCCCGTCCAGGTAGTTTTGGGCTCGTGGTATTGGTTTGGCTCGTGGTATTGAAAAAGGGGCCCATGGTATTGAAAAAGGATAAACCTATATAAGGAGAAGAAATTCATTGTGCAAATGATAGGTGAGGGTGCAAGATGTCTGAGCTTGAATGAATACTTCTCTCTGAAGTATATCTGAATGGAAAGGGTTACACTTGAATGATAAATCTGAATGTATGATGCACCAATGATGAAGAAGGAGATCTAGATCTGAATTGCTCTTGTATTTTCTAGATCTGATTATGGAAGGCTTAGATCTGTGATGAGGCGAGCATCTAGGCGAACATCTGTCTGAAGCAAAAGGGTAGATCTGAACTGAATATCTGATCTGATGAAGTATGCTGCTCTGTAATGATTGAAGATCTATACGCTACTTCGCTGCGGAGGAAGCGCGTATATACGCGGCTTCAGCGAAGAGAAAGCGCGTATGCGCAATAAATTATACACTGAGGTATACGCTGGTTTGTGTGGACGGAAGCGCGTATATACGCGACATCAGTAAAGGGAAAGCGCGTATGCAAACTAGGGCTTGCTGAAGCAAGGGGTATGAAATATCTGATCTGTTCTGCTGTGTTTCTGCTATGTGATCTGTGTTGTTATGTATCTGTTGGTGATGTATGTTTGAGCTTAAAAGTTTGGAAAGGGTTCGGTCTGGAAATATGATGAATTGTGGCCTGCAAGTTGTGTTCTATTGAAGTGGTTGGATCCAGTGTGAAAATTGATGAAACGTGGTCCAAGGTGGTGCTGAAGGTTGTAGCCTTCAGTCAGGGGGTTGTAGCTCCCTTCCAGGTGAGGCTGGTAAACGAGATCATGGGGTCGTAGCTCCCTTCCAGGAGAGGCTGGTAAACGAGTCAGGGGGTTGGAGCTCCCTTCCAGGAGAGGCTGGTAAACGAGCGCAGGTGGGTGCCTGCGTGCTGGTCAAGTCTGTGCCAGCACATATGTTGTAAGATTTTTTCTCTATAATAAAATATTGAAGGCTGAGCAACTGCAGCGGTGGTTTTCTCCCGATTTGGGTTTCCACCTAAAAATCCTGGTGTTCATGTGTGATGCTTGGTGTGATGGTTTATTCTGCTCTTACTGCACATGTTTACTGTTTATTAAACATCTGATGAATGAATGATGGAATAATAGAAGTGAAGATTTAATGACATACCTAGATCTCTGTGTATACGCTAGTTTCATAAAGGGGATCCGCGTATATACGCTAGTCTATTGAAGGAAAGTAGCGTATGGGTTTTAAGGAATGAAAAAGTAAAAATATTTGAATATGTTGTAAATACTGATTCACCCCTTCCCCTCTCAGTATTTTTCCCAACAATTGGTATCAGAGGAGGTTCTTGTGCAGAAGCTTGATCGCTTAAAGGAGATCCGTCGCAATGGGAAGTCAAGAAGGAGTAATGTCTATAAAGCCACCTCTATTCAATGGAAGCAATCTGATATTATGGAAGGTACGTACAAAAGCATATCTGCAAAGTCTTGGTGCAGATGTATGGGCAATCGTGGAAGAAGGTTATCAATACCCGGCAAGTATTCCTACTGATGCAGCTAAAAGAAAGAAGTATGAAATCAATGCCAAAGCAGTGAATGTCTTATTGGGAAGCATGTCTGAATCAGAATTTGCTAAAGTGATGCAGCTACATTCAGTAAAAGAAATATGGGACAAAATCATTCTAAGCTATGAAGGAGACACAAAGGTAAAAAGTAAAAATCGGATGAGAAATTTGGGTGAAACCATAACTGATACTACTCTGGTGGAAAGGTCTTAAGATCTTTGACTTCAAAATTTGACTCTAAAGTTTCAGCTATTGAAGAAAGGCAAGATCTGCAAACTCTTACTATTGTTCAATTACATGGTACTCTGACTGCTTTTGAAATGAGACAAGGAGGTCCTTCTCAAATAAGAGAAGCTGCTTTTAAGGCATCTACAAGAGGAAAAGAAAAGGAAGTTCTCAAAGAATCCAACTATATATCCGATGAAGAAGAAGCAAATTTCGTGAGAAAGCTCCAACTAGGTACTGGAAGGTTCAAAGGTAAGCTTCCCTTCAAATGTTTTGAGTGTGGAAAGGTTGGTCACTATGCTGCTAAATGTCCTTATAGAGAAAAACATGGTCAAGGGAAACAATTTGAAAAGAGAAAGAGTTATTATGCAAAAGAAGATGATGATGAAGTATCCAGTGAAGATGAAGAAGATTCTGACCAAGATCTAAAAGTGCTCATGGCTAAGAAGCAAAAGAAGAAGGCTACTCGAAACAAGAAGATACCTCAGAAATCATGTATAGAAAAAATTGAAGAAGATGAACCAGGTATTAATCATTGTTCTTGTCTCTCACTTAACTACATGTGCAATGATTATGATAGTGAAAGTGACAGTATGGATCCAGAAGTTTCTGACGAAGCTCTACAAATACTCATGGCAAAGAAGGAAAAGAAGAAGGCCACTTGTAATACTCTTCTTTGTGCAAACAATAGTGAAGATAGCGAAAGTAAAGTTGTGGATCTACAAGAAGCTCTCAAGACTAAAGTTGAAGAACTACAAAGTTCAAATAACAAACAAGAAACTATCTACAAAGAGATGACCTCTCAAATGAAAGATCAAATAGAAATGTTGAATGGACAGGTGGACAAGTATCAAAGGTTTCATACTTATGCATCAAATCAAATTAAAGAACTAGAAGCAGATCTTGAAAAATCAAGCAAGAAGAATGAAGGACTTGAAGCTGCAATCATCTCTCTACAAGCAGATCTAGAAGCATCAAGTGAGAAAAATGAGGAACCTCTACAATCATTAGAAAAGGAAGGACTTGAAGCAGAAATAATTTCCCTCAAAGAAGACCTGGACAAATCAAATAAGAAGAATGAAGACCTTGAAGCAGAAATCATCTCTCTCAAAAGGGTTCTGGAAAAATCAAACAAGAAGAATGAAGAGCTGGAACAAACATGTGAAGAAAACGAAAATTGGTTGAAAGAAGAGATTCTAAATCTGAAGGATCAAGTAGAAGATGGAAGAAAGAAAGAAGAAAGCATGAAAAAGCAATGTCAAGCCTTGGAGGTTGAGGTAAACATTCTCAAAGGTAAATTAGAAGAAAAGGTTAAACTTTTGAGGTTTCAAGATAGTACTAATATTCTGGACAATATTCTGAGTAATCAAAGGTCTCCTGCTATCAAACTTGGTCTTGGATTTCATGAAACTGTTAAAGGAGAATCTAGCTCACAAGGAAGTGCCAAAAATTCAGAGGATGTCAATGCAAAACCGGAAGTGTTGAAAGAGACAAGAAGTCAACCGAAAATCATGAACACTCAAAGGAAATCATTCAATAATGTTCAATGCTTTAAATGTCATAATTATGGGCATGTTGCAGCCAATTGGTGAGGCATCATTTCAGCCTCAAACAAAGAGCTCCTACATAGAAAGGTACTCGGTTTCTTCAAGGGATATTGTTTTTCATGTAACAAGCATGGACATAAAGCAGCTGAGTGTAAAAGGAGGAAGATTAGAGATACTCATTATGATTCTTATGTTTATTTCTCTGACCACATAAGATGTTATGCTTGTAACAAGTATGGACATGTAGAAAAAGAATGCAGGATGAACAGATCTGGGAAAGTGGACAATTTCCAGCACACATTTGGAAAGCTCAAGCAAATTTGGAAAAAGAAGGAGGTCCGACCAGAAACGTAGGGAATTCAGACCCTACTGCAGTCATCCGCTTCTCGAAGCTTTCTTCTCTGATTGACAGCAAGAATGATGTGGGATACATTATGAGATTTAGTAATGTATCGTCACAAGGGGAGCAATATATGATGTCTCTCATGGTTTGATTATTTTGGTTATGTTTACTTCTGACAGCGCATCTGATGTGGAAAAGACAGGTACAGGAGGTACAAACTTAGGAGGAAATGAAGGAAGATGAAAATTTTCTATGCTTCACTTTCCATACGCGGGTAATATTAACAAAAGTCGCGTATATAGCTGTAGTTCAGAAATACGGGCCACAGAGTGTGAGCTGATGATAAGAGAATTGGACCATAGGCCGAAGATCCGGGGAGCGCAGGTCCAGGGGGAGCACCGGGCCTGATCACGATGATTGCAGACCGTTAGCATCTTTCCGGTTATACTCATGATAATGAATTGATACATGGGTTCTTGTGTTGAAGATTATGGATGAAGCCCGTTGCTTTATGATGAAGAGCATTCGTTGTTGAGATGAAAGTCTTATAATTCCGTAAGATTGTTGCCGATGACTTGCCGTCGAAAAGGTGTTTCAGATTGCACAAGTTAAGGAAGAGCACTGGTTTAGGGGGAGTAGCAGGTTGAATACTAATGATTGCATTGTTGGGAATATGACTGCTTATTCTTTGATTATTGTGATACTCATGCTCAAATGATGATGGCTTGGTACATGGTTTATGATGATGAGACGTTGAATGAACTGTGTTTACTGCTTGCTAAAGTTTATCTGTTGGATAAAATTGGAAGTCTTATGATTCAGAGATAAGAATAGTTCATGCATAGTTTGTTACTATGGTTGAGATCTTTTCCTACATATGTTACTTCATGTTAAATCTTAAAGGTCATGGTGATGTAGGATGGTGGTGGACCACATGAATGATTCCTTGACACTTATGAGAAGTTGTTTTTCTGCTATGATAAACTTTCTTGGAAAGATTGTATTGATGTTGCAAAGAATCTGAAGGCTTGGTTACTAATGTGCCTTTGCTACAACCATTGGATGACGCTTGAAGACAAAACTACACTGTTCTATCTATCTGTAGTCCAGGGAAGCATTCAAATGTCTCAGAAAGAAGCTGAACACTGTCTTTGCCTCACAGAGAATCAGATCTGGTTGAAATTTAGAAGATGGCTTGGGATACGCGGGTTTTCTGAAACACAGTCGCGTATATACGCGAGTTCATGCACAGAAAACCGCGTATGTCTGATTGCTGACAAATTTTTTCTTGGAGTCAACTCTCTTCAGCACAGCTGCAGTGCTGCTTGGTATCTCTGATACTGTTTGATATCTCTGGTGATGTTCCAGTTCTCTTAAGTCTTCTTCTAATATTTTGATAAAGATGCCTTGATGATTTGTTGGTAAAACTGTTCAGGATGCACAAGCTAAGGGGGAGCTTAGTCATATGAAAAGGATGCATGGATGCACAGATTCAGGGGGAGCATTAGCGTTGCTGAGTATAATGCATTGTTGGAATTATGATGGTTCTGTTATATGATCTCTTTTGAGGTCTTCTTGGTATTGGTCATGAAAAGTCATATTTGTATTTTTAATGAAAAGGTCATGATGAGACCCTTGATGTAAAATCTGTATTATTCAGTCATGTATGAACTTGTCAAATTTGTAAACCCACTTGGTTGGGTAGCTGAGTCAATTTCTGTAAACCCACTTGGTTGGGTAGCTGAATTGAAATGTGTAAACCCACTTGGTTGGGTACTTGAGTCTCATATGAAATCCACTTGGTTGGATATTTGATGTAAGTATGAGTCTTTGGTGATAGGAAGAGTCATGTACCTTATTAAAAATTATGTTTGAAGTTTCAACATGAACTCAGGGGGAGCTTGGCCACTTCAGCACATATCAGATCATGTCAAAGGGGGAGAGTGACATGGTGTTTGAATGAAGAGAAGATAATGATGTCACATATTTGGGAGAGTGACATGGTACCTATTTGTTGTGGTAACCAAACACCATCGTGGTTGTCATCAAGTCCAAAGGGGGAGATTGTTGGAAATATGATGCAGAGTGTTGTCCTTGATGGCAACCCACTGAATGGAGATGAAGACATGCGACTGTTGACATGTGTTGTCCTTGATGGCAATCCACCCGATGAAGTTATTCTTGACGGATGGACTTGCAATGATGTAACCGATGTTTCTACGTTAGTGTACGTAAGGGGCAATGAAGAAAGGAATTCGAATGTGCTCAAAATATGATGAAAAGAGAGTATGTCTCTTTGCATACGCGGATTTGCCTAGGGGAAGTCGCGTATGCACGGAAAATAACGTGCCAAGTCGCGTATGGGCTAAAGCGCTCTAAAAGTGAAAAACCAAGGGTAATCACCATGGTATTGACCCATTGTATTGGGTAATGATCCGCCTAATTGACCCCGTCCAGGTAGTTTTGGGCTCATGGTATTGTTTTGGCCCATGGTATTGAAAAAGGGGCTCATGGTATTGAAAAAGGAAAACCTATATAAGGAGAAGAAATTCATTGTGCAAATGATGTGTGTGGGTGCAAGATGTCTGAGCGTGAATGAATACTTCTCTCTGAAGTATATCTGAATGGAAAGGGTTACACTTGAATGATAAATCTGAATGTATGATGCACCAATGATGAAGAAGGGGATCTAGATCTGAATTGCTCTTGTATTTGCTAGATCTGATTATGGAAGGCTTAGATCTGTGATGAGGCGAGCATCTAGGCGAACATCTGTCTGAAGCAAAAGGGTAGATCTGAACTGAATATCTGATCTGATGAAGTATGCTTCTCTGTAATGATTGAAGATCTATACGCTACTTCGCCGCGGAGGAAGCGCGTATATACGCGACTTCAGCGAAGAGAAAGCGCGTATGCGCAATAAAATATACACTGAGGTATACGCTGGTTTGTGTGGACGGAAGCGCGTATATACGCGACATCAGTGAAGTAAAAGCGCATATGCAAACTAGGGTTTGCTGAAGCAAGGGGTATGAAATATCTGATCTGTTCTGCTGTGTTTCTGCTATCTGATCTGTGTTGATATGTATCTGTTGATGATGTATGTTTGAGCTTAAAAGTTTGGAAAGGGTTCGGTATGGAAATATGATGAATTGTGGCCTGCAAGTTGTGTTCTATTGAAGTGGTTGGATCCAGTGTGAAAATTGATGAAACGTGGTCCAAGGTGGTGCTGAAGGTTGTAGCCTTCAGTCAGGGGGTCGTAGCTCCCTTCCAGGTGAGGCTGGTAAACGAGATCGGGGGGTCGTAGCTCCCTTCCAGGAGAGGCTGGTAAACGAGTCAGGGGGTTGGAGCTCCCTTCCAGGAGAGGCTGGTAAACGAGCGCAGGTGGGTGCCTGCGTGCTGGTCAAGTCTGCGCCAGCACATATGTTGTAAGATGTTTTCTCTATAATAAAATATTGAAGGCTGAGCAACTGCAGCGGTGGTTTTCTCCCGATTTGGGTTTCCACCTAAAAATCCTGGTGTTCATGTGTGATGCTTGGTGTGATGGTTTATTCTGTTCTTACTGCACATGTTTACTGTTTATTAAACATCTGATGAATGAATGATGGAATAATAGAAGTGAAGATTTAATGACATATCTAGATCTCTGTGTATACGCTAGTTTCATAAAGGGGATCCGCGTATATACGCTAGTCTACTGAAGGAAAGTAGCGTATGGGTTTCAAGGAATGAAAAAGTAAAAATATTTGATTATGCAGTAAATACTGATTCACCCCCCCCCCCCCCCCCCCCCCCTCTCGCATTTTTCCCAACAATAGTCTCTGGTGACAGAATGAAATCTACTCCAGCAAGGTTTACACGGCCATCATGTAAATGTAGAACAAATAGACGAGCTAGCTCATGATGATGCTGGGTTTGTGAAATCATCTCACAGTATTGGAAACATGACTGATGCTGAAAACAATCCATTGCAAGCGGGCAAGCTTGAAATTGAGCCAAAGAAGTAGGCTCCTCCCTAAGATACTTACCACTTTTGCCACTTTTGTGAGACCTCCGTGGCACATTACCCTCTGCTGTGGAATCACTGTCATACTCCTGTTCATAAGCTGAATCCATCTCTGACATTGTTTTAAAAACAAGATGTCTGCAATATATATGCTGATATAGGTGTAGTGAAGACAAAAGTTTTAGTGTATGCTCAAAACCCAAATATGTCACATATGTATCAAAGTATCATAGGAAAGCAAGCCACAGTGGTAATGGCTCTATCAAATAGGTTTGCATAAAAAACAGTCGCTGCTTTGATTATAAGAGGATTTGACAAATGAGTAGAAAAGATTGTAGTGTAGGGTACAACCTTTGCAATGCTAGTTAAGATTTGTCATGGGAGAAGTGGATACAGGACTCTGTTTATCCATGGAGAATAGGAAATAGTACAACAATAACCATAGTAAGATAATAGCAATGACAACAGTGTTCTGACAATGTCAATGGAGGTTGTGGACCAGTGAAAATGGGACTATGTCATAACATGAATAATGGGCAATGCTAACATGACGATGGCAATCATAATGACAGCAGTGATGTAATGGCAAAGAGAGGGCGCGAGGATGAGGTAAATAATGAGCAGGGACACCATAGACAGTAGAGGCATGAGCGTATATATCAACCACACAAGTTTGCAAACCCCCACACAATCACTGTCATTTGCTTCAAAACCCTTAAGAAATGAATTTTGAAATAAACATAGGGTTTACACATTTCTCCTCATCAAATAATTGTTTCCCCACTTTCAAAACACCATAATCACATCCAAAATTCACTGAGCAATCGTGAAAAACCTACTTGCAAGCCGATTGAGGCGTTTTGGCATGAAATTGGATGCAGGAGCGAAATTTTTTGGCTCTGAGATTATATGCGTAGCGCGCTCACCCAGTGCGCTGCGCACAGCATGTGCGTAGCGCGCGTGCAAATTTGCACAGGCCGGTGAAGCCCAGTGCGTAGCGTGCCTCTTGTGCGTAGCGTGCCTCCTCTGTGCATAGCGCGCACTTCCACCTCCAGTCCACGGCTTTGAAAAACAAGTTTGCGCCCCTCAACTCACCAATTCGAGCTCTGCCTTGGGAATTTGTGCAAATGAGTTGTCTTCCATGGCTTATATGTGTAGAAAAATATCTCATAACAATTAGATTTGATTTTAAATTTGCTCCATAACCCACTTTTATAATGTTTGGCACTTTGTCATTTGATCACTTAATACAATGCTGTCCTTTGGCTTTTCATTATTTTTCTGAGTCTTGGACTGATGACACTTGGTTGTTTTTGCAGGGATTTGGCATTTAGCTTTGGAAAAGATCAGAGTCTGCTTTCAAATTTCTTATGATGAAACAAATACACAATTATTACAAAAAATGAAATTTGACAATTTCTAGCTCCAAAACAGAGTTTTGGACTAGAAATGTCTTCAAGTGTTGTTGAGAATAAAAAATATGAAATGAGAATCTTTTGAAACCAACCTCATGGCCTGCGGGCTTTTATCACATGTATGCAAAGACTGAAAACCCTAGAATCTAGGACTAAAGACTCTTTTTGACGAAACTAATCATTTATGACCACGAATGAAGTGACCTGAACTTCAATGATTTTTGAGGAATTTTAATTAGCCCTGCAGGTACAAGCATGAGGAAACACAAGACAACCAGACCCCCTCGTCAGTCAATGGCATGCCCCTAGCGAAATGCAACGAAGTGGAACGAGCGAGACACCTAAAAATGATATGCAAAAAGCGAAATGATCTCTGACGGAGGGCTGTAAGGACCAACTCTAACAGCGATTACGATTTTGCGATCATCCTCCACTCAAGTGTTTTTAAGGCAAAAATTTAAGGTTTTTACCCCCCTTTGATTCCTATTTCTATCTAAATGAATCACTTTAAGGGTCTTATTTGTTTTACTCTAAAAATTTAAAAATGGTTCCCATTATTTTCTAAGGTAACTAAGCTAAAATAATGGGGGTTGTTTAATAGCACAACATATCGTTATTAATGAGAATACCACATCTAGGTACTGCTATAGTATGAGATCTGCCTTGATATTTTTGGATAATAAATTCGTTTCTTTAAGCACGACCAAGGTTGAGTACGATGTTGTTGGCATGGATATCTTTGAGGTAGGTTGAAGAAGCTCTTTGAGAGTTGTTTGAACATATTCTGGATATGAAATAAATACATTTTTATAATAATGAGTGGGATCCTTTTACATAAAATCTTGTATTTAGTTGGGACTAAGATACCTTCATATATTGAGACAATGTTTTTTTATGAGACAAGCTTAGGCTTGTGGTTGTTTCCTCCATGAGAGGGAGGTTAAAACATGATGATTACTAGATATGATGATATATATATTTTTATTCTAATATAATATTTGATTTGATATCCTACATGAACACGAGACTAATACTATTGAGACATGATGATTACTAGATATGATCTCGATATTATGTTTCTGATATACAAAGAGCAAGATTGATAAAGAACACTATGCCAACTCTTCCCCCCTGTCTGAGCTCCTAGGGTCAGGAATTGAGATGGAGGCATGTTTGGTTTGAGGGAGCTCTAGACAATATGTGTGCGTGACCCATACTCTTGTAGTAGGTCAGGTATCTGCCCTATTTTCACCCATAGGGTGTGTGTGATCCTTGTCCGTTTTGACAATTTGGGTATCTCCCTCTATCTTGGTCTATGCAAAGTATAACCTAGTTGGCATCATACCCACAAGATGGGGATTTTGGGAATGTCCCTCGCCATCTGGCCAATGGGTTGAGGAGGCTTGGGGGTGTGTGATACTTACTTTTGGTAAGTCTAGTATCTCACCCAAGCTCAGAATATGATGTAGGTTTTCTACCACATGAATAATGAGTGTCATTGTTGGAAATATTAGTGGGAAATAGGATGGGTTGAGATGTGCTCCCCTATATCAATTATTTCTCGATATAGGGTTGAATATGTTTATCTCCCCCCTGATATTTCGAGTTGACATGTGCTCCCCAATGATGTTCCAGGTTGAGTTGCGCTCCCCCATGATAATCTCTATGATGTTTCCCGAGTGGTAGCATTGGGCTCACTGCTAATAGTGTTTCCTCGTTGAGATGTGCTCCCCGATGATAGTGATTCCTAGTTGAGATGTGCTATCCGTTGTAGTTTTAGGTTGAGATGTGCTCCTTGATATTGTTTTGGATTGAGATGTGTCTTAGGATCCTATCCGATGTCAAATTCTTCTTCTTTTAGATTTGAAAATGTTCAACATATGAGAAAATACAATTAAGATATAAGAAGGAAGAAGACTTTGATGAACTGAGATGAATAGTGACGACATTTGATGATGAGATACATGAGATTGTATATGATTGGATGACATGATACTTGTGATGATTACATGATGCAGTTGGAATTTATCCCTAGTTGAGAGGGAGAATTAATTTGGAATCTCAGTGACAAATTTCAACCATGGGATGAGATTCCTCTTTTCGAGAGGACCAATTTTGATTATTGAAGTGCTCAATTTCGATAAGGGAAAGTGTATTTTTGAATTAAATCCCACATGTGCATTTTTTATCAAGTCGACCCTAAAGAAAATTGGACAACCTTGGAAGCATATAAATAGAAGTGACCTCAACCTCATTTGAAATTGATCATGAGACATTCTTCTATTCTCTTCTTTGGTTTGGCTCGTACAGGTCTAAGGCAAGTTTCCAGAGATTGGTTGGAACAGGTCCAAAATTGCAGGGTCTGAAGATCACATCTCTATTTTTAGGGTTTTGGGTCATAGCCATAGATATGTCATGGAGAAATTTCAACTACATCTGCAGGCATGTCATGGAGAAATTTTGACCGAATCCTATCAACCTCATGCATGACACATCTTCCCCACGACTGGAACCTTAAGGTTGTTTTTTTTAGTTGACCGAAGTTTTTGCCTATTGACCACAAAGTTCGATAGTTGACTATTGATAGTGATGGTTGACTACAGGTTCCTGAATCATGGTTTTTGGATTATTATCATGGTTGGGTTCATATTATGGATGTTGTTTAGTTTATTTTTCTAGATATTTTTATGGATGAAGATATGGATCGTTGTACTCTCTTTTGTTGAATTTTTCAATGAAAATCTAATAAGAAGAATAATTTGAAAGGGTTTTCTCCATAATGGGTTTTGTCCCAGTCTCCGACCAATCCTGGTGTCTATATGTGTGAATGTTTTTCTTCTATTGTTCCTTTATGTTCAGTTGCATTGATGATGATATTGTTCTTTCTACATAGTTGCATACATTGCTGAATAATGATGTAAATCTGAATAATGATATGAGTTATGGGGTGAATTTAAATATGGAAATAATGAAATGAAATTATCAAATCAAAGAACAATATAGCCCTAAGAAAAGATAACAAGGAGGACAATTTAGTTTTTATTTCATAATAAATTTCATGTGTAGAGTTGAAGGTTTACATCATTATCAATTGGATAAAAATGGTACACTGGGAAACATGCAAAAACAAAATTTAGAAGAATAACAATATCAAAGACACGCTCAGGAATTTGATAAATCTTGTGACTAAGTTATCCCACTAAGTTTATCATAAAGGAATGATAAGGTAAAATTCCAAGAGCAGAGCCATGCCAACCATGATAAATGGTAGCCAAAATATATCTTCATCCAAGGTAATTATCAACTGAGTGCTTCGATCTATCACCAAAATTATTTGAGGAAATAGTTGTCGTTTCCAATCAAACCCCAGTCACAAAATATCTTAGAAAAACTCTAGCCATATTCAATAAATGCACACGATGTAATCCACTCCTACTATGTATAAATTCACTGATTTAGATGTGGGCGGTGAAAAAATTATCTTTACATTTGATAATTACCATGGGTTGAGTAAAATATATGAATATATTACAATAATGGTATGAACACAACCATGTTTTAATGTAAATGGTGACAAAACTGTGAAAAGCCTTCAACAATTACGTTTCTTGCCAGAATTATTTTTGGTGATGTAATTAGGGTTTTAGGCCCTTTCTTTTTATTGGTGAGAAAACACAGTTTTCCCTATACATAATTTAGGTTTCTTCATAGGAAAGGGAATATTTAGTTAAAGTTGCATAATAGAAATATTATGAGTTTTGTTCACCAATCCCTACTACAAATTTTAATTGCAAATCAATATTTACTACAACCATCTCTGTATATTCCTTTTATTTTTTATCAGACTCTAATTCAAAGAAACCAAGTTTGTTTACAAGAATTTTTTCATCTATTGCAATTGTAAAATATACCATATTTGATTCAACATAAGAGATAGTGTTTCAAAAAATAAATGACATACCATATTCAATCTACTGATAACATTCAATGTATGAGTCAATATTCCAAAAGAATAACATGTCAGGATTCAAACTCTAGATAACATTAAAAAACTGAGAAAATAAACAATGTTTCCAAATAGATATAACCCTAGAGCCATAGGTATCGAATTTATGATGGAATTCATAATAAGGAAAATTAGATGTGGATTTTTATACTTTAAATTAGTTCGTAATATTGACAGGGGCTCTTGCTTCTTATATATCCACATGTTACTCTTAGTTACATCGCATTTACAAATTATAAGTTTCTATGGAGAAAATTGATCACTTACTATTGCAAAAATAGTTTAAACAAGAAAAATTGCTATGATTATAGTATGGACAAAATTGACAAATTTAGAGATTCAATTCAATAAATCACGTCATTAAGGCAAAAAATCATAGGTTTAGTGTTATATTTAGCATCCATTTTGATTGTGGGAGAGCGACTATCAAAATTTGGTGTAACCATATATATATATATATATACTTCTAAATAAAGAATCAAAATTTTCATATATTAACATAAAAAGTTACATTGCACATGCATTGAAGCATTTCTTGGTCTGGGTCAAATCCCTCCAATGATATGTCTGTTTTTTACAGCCCATCCAAAAACCACCTGTTTCGAGACACGGTATTATATAGAGTTCAATTTTCCTTCCCAACCGAGGGTAGATCGCCAAAAAAGATTGGTCTGTTCTGCCTCCACACCTGTTCCTGGGCCTCCTCTTATGAGGAAAAACCAGCCCAAATAGAAATGGTGTAGAAACTATGATATCATTTTTTTTTTGTTTAAAAAAAGAGAGTTTTTGCTAGTGTAACAATGTTTTTATAGTCTTTTTGAACATATAAAAGTTAAACCAAACAACTACAAAATGTATAATAACCAAAAATAGAGGCTATATATGAAATTTCTTAGAAAAATGGAGGGTGATCCATGACCACAGGGCCTTCTAACCCTATTTATCGAATCCTCCAACTACCTAGATCCTACTGTACACCCTCCTTAGAAAGGAGGTCTGCCATGGCGTTATGTTACCTGTAAATGTGACACACATCATTGTAAGTAAAATGATCCTTCAATAACCATTGTTCCTCAAGAATAGGACTTAGTAAAATATTTTGACAAATAAACTCCTTGTTGAACCATTTGATGATGTTAAGTGAATCTCCGAAGATCTGAGCTGAATTTATCCCCAGATGAGTGAGCCAACATAAAAGAGTGTGAAGGGATTTAATCTCTGCATAATTTTTTGTCCCCAGACCAAGTTCAATGAAGGTCTCCAATCTCTTGTCCTGGCTTAAGTGAATCACAAGCCCTGCCCCACAAATGTTATCAGGACTAGAGGCACCGTCAAATTAGGACCATGGGATGTCTCCCCTTATCTGCTCAGTGATGACTATTCTTTGTTTTGTTTTTGTGGTCTGTTCAGGGAGTAGTTAAAAAATGGCAGCACTTTCCAAAGGCTATAGAGTAGTAAGGGATCTCATTGTCTCTAAAGATAGCTTTGTTCCTTGCTAGCCAAATACCAAGAAATAAGCAGTGGGATCGATTTGGTTTTCTCCTCTTGGCAGATGTTCCACCAATTTTGCCAAGCATCCTTAATTGAGTTCCCTTCCCATGTTTGTGTGATGTCGACCATGTTCCTGAATTCCTCCCACACCAATTTACTATAAGGGCAGTGAATGATCATATGAGGGACAAATTCAGAAGCTGATTTACAGAGTGGGCATATTCCTGGAGTCTGGACCCTCCTTCATTCTTTTTTGTAATTTGTCCCAGGCAGGGACCTTATTTTCTAGCAAGCACTAGAAGACTTTAGGGGAATTTTGAGGTCTAAAATGGGCCTCCTAAGAAAAATGTACAACAAAAATAAACTTTATGAGAACCAATAAGATTCAAGATGATGCTGTCAACCATGGAGGATGATTCACCATTTTTGGAGTAAAAAAGTAAAAATATAAAAAATAATGAAATAATAAAACTACTTTTTCAACTCATATTTTCAACTTATCTCCCTAAGGTTTTACTCAAATTTTGCATGGGAGTACTCGTTGCATGCAAAATTTAATTCCTCATCTAAGGAGTACCCATGTTGCATACGTTCGTTGGACCCTGCTGTTAGTCTCCTATACCAATAGGAGTCATATTTCATGATTTTATTGATAAATTATGTAATATGTTCAAACCTTTTTCTTGTTGCAAAGGTGTGCCATATTCTCGAAAAAAATCAAAAAATCAAAAAATTTAAAAAATGTAAAGAGGGTATACCCTAAAAGAAAAATCAAAGGGTGAAAAAATAAAATGGCCAAAAAAGTAAAAGAAAATGAACCCCACCAAAAGAAAGGCCAAGGAAAGTGTGCAAGTCCAAATGCCACTACTTTTTTATTTTTTGTAATAATCAAATTGTGTGCAACTTGTATTTTATACCACAATTCATGAACAGTCAAACAGTTTAAGCTTGGCTAGTTCATTTTTCAATTTCCTGTTTTAGAGATAGAGAATAAAATCTGACCAAACTATTTAATCTTGGCAGATAAGTAGATAGGTAGAGTAAATAAAAGGAGCTCAACAGTTTAATCTGAGCCCTTGGATGTAATAAGGTTAGAACTAGATAGATTTTCATATGTAAAAGAAAAAGTGTGATAAGGGTTTTCCAGTCTAAGTGCACCCTAATAAAGAAGAAAAAATGATAGAGTAAAGTAGGTAGGGTAGGTAGATGATGTTGCAGAATTACATGTGATGAATAATGGCTTTAGATGTGTTAAATCTTTTACTTTCATCACAAGTGCAAAGGCAGACAATACACTGAGAAAATTTCAAGCAAAGTCAGATCATTAACTTCCCCTCTCAGTTTTTCCCTAAACATTTCACTAATTTCCCCTAAGTACTAAGGTATTTGAAGATTAAAGGGGCTCAAGGAATTTCCTTGACTTTTGGAGGGACCGGACCCTCGGCCCAATAATTGGAAAAACCTAAGTACTTAAAAAACATTCATCATCACACTCATTCACTTCTAAAAAATATTTTCCTAAGTAAAATCCCATTTTACTTAGGAAAATCATACAATATTCCATAAAAACCCCTTTTCATGCAAGCATAAGTTAAATACATTATTCTAATGTTTTATACTTAGCGCTTAGTTCATTTGTCATATTAACTTTTAATTTATTATTTAAATCCCTATTGAAATAACATTTTCCTATAGAATATAACTCCTTTTATATAATAGCCCCAAAAACCTATATATTATAATTTTAGCCAAAGTTAATAAATACCACGTGTTCAAATAAAATACCCACTTTATAAATCCCTTTGGCTAAATATATCTTTATATAATTACCCCGCCCCTATGGTAAGCGAATCGCATTGGTTTAAATTACCATATAATAAAAATATATCAAAAACCTTTAAACATATGATTTATATGTTTAAAACAAAAAATAAACCCGAAGTCTAATTCAAACCAAACTTCAAAACAACCCGTCCCTCGCGCATTTTTTATCCCCGACCCTCATCGTACAAAGGGATTAATTAATCCTCACGATTAATTAATAACCTCCCCCGCCAATGAAAATGCTCCCGATGAGATTAATTAAAAAATAATCGCGTCGAGCCCGCCTGTTAAGTCCCTATCATCTCGACACTCCGACCATCGTCCGATCAATTGATCCAAGATCAACAGCCATTAACGATATCGCTAGCTATCCACGTCCGAATGATAACGCACAATGGCCAAGCAGTTTTCTGGATCGTACAAAGCCACGCATCGTTCATCGTATGGAATCGCTTCCTGTTCGCTTAAAACCACCTTTCCCCAAAAGCGGTGCGATCGCGTACCGCTTACCGCCTCCTACTAATGACAAAACTTCACATCGTCAAGTCAGCACCATCTGTCCACTGTTCATTCAAAGCTTATCCGCCAATATCAATCGTTTACCCGTTTAAACACAAACACCCTAGTGTTGCTCATTTTCACTTGATTGTGCAGTAAAACCCTTTGTAACCCAGCTGCGCCACCTGAAGCCTCTGTTAACCAATTCGAGCATGGTTTACCTCCCAAAAATCATTCTAGATTCACTCCACGAACCTCTCAACATCAAATGAAACCTTTTCGACCTCCCCTGCAAACTAATGCTTTCTTAACAATTTGTTTTATTTTACAGGTGATCAGAAGACCACATCCTTGGATAAACAGTCTTAATACTAGTCATAAGACTTGTTTACTCCAAGAGTGTTATTAAATCTATTCAAACAGATATGGAAGATAAAACATACAGTTGAAAGACAAGCAAAGGAAACAAGATATTAAACGATTTACTGTTGAAACAGACAGTAAAAACCTAAACTACACATTGAAGGTAAAAGGACACAGTAAAGAACAGTTAAAGAGTATCAGATTGAAAACCAAGTCAAGTAAATCAGCTAGCATGAAGATAAACAGCAGGGAAGACAGTTACAAAACAGAACATACAAGTTCATGACAAAGTGAAGGCAGATAAAAAATAGAGCGGTAAAAAGTAAAAAGTAAATAGTAAATAATGAAAGTAAACATGAAGATATTAAGGGTTAAAAAAAGATGAAAACACTTTCACCAGGCACAATGAAGTTTATCCAAAGTAAAAGTGAAAAACAGACAAAAGAAGTTTAAGGTTAAAAGATGAAATTAGAGCAAAAATGATACATTCTTCATAAATTTCCTGTTTAAGTAATAGTTTTGCAGAAACTATTGTGATCAATCCAAGATGAATTTTTCAAAACTGAAGGAGTTTTATGTTCTTAAGAGGACAATATACAAAAACCTCTCTCACGTTTCTAACAGCTATTATGGTTTTGGAAATATTAAATAATGTTGGAAAGCACTTTTTGCAGAAAATACCAGTTAAGTCATCATTTTTCAGAGAATATTGTGGTAAATCCAAAATAAATAATAAAAAAATGAAGGAGGTTTGTGTTCCTAAGAGACCCATCTACAAAAACCTATCTCACTTTTTTCACAGTGATTTCATAATGAGATATACATGCACATCTTTACAGGATATTTTTCAGACTCTGTAAAACTCTGTTTTACACATATTTTTGCAGAGCCTATTTTGCACAGCTGGAGAGGAATTTTAGAAAAATTAAAGAGGTTTATCTCACCAACATATTTATATACAATAAACTCTTTCACCTTTTACATATCTATTACGGATTGAGAAATAAAAATGTATCATTGGACCCCAAGTTTGCATAATTGTTGGAGCAGAATGCACAAAGAAAGGAAGCAGTTAGTGACTTGGATGCCTCATCATCAACTAAGAGTTGGATCAAATTCAAATTCTCCTATTTGTCATCACCTATCCATAAGAAATAGTTCCAAATAGATGCATTATTTTGAGTGTCCTTTACTTAAGTTCTATTTATGTAAAATAGTTGGAGAGATTTGTGAACTAATCTTGATATTTTTTCAAGATATTTTAGTTTAGAATTTGTATAAATACTTCACTCTTGGAAGTATTTTGGGGTGGATTCTTATAATTTGATATAAAATTGAATATTTTGGAATAAAGAGCTTTGGAGAAATTTTTCGTGGCAAAACTGGACAAGGAATTGAGGCAGAAGACTTTTCTCAGGATTCATGTGTCAAATGAAGGATCAATAAGTCATCTCTATCCCATATTTTGAAGTTTTATATTTGTTTACAATATCATCTGTGTTTCATTATCTTGATATTTAACGAAAAGGATTAAATCAGAAAGTACTTAGGTGTAATCTGATTTCAGTCGTTATTATTCTAAATGTTTTCCTCTAAACTGGTTTAAACAGCGAATTCTCAATTGCTCCTGTTTGTCTAGTTCATATATCTTTGGTTATTTAGTAAAGAATACTTAGCTGCTCTTTATTGATAATCAATCTATTTCTCTTCTCTTGAATGTGTTGAAAGATTCTTTATTTTCTTTCACCCATTTGAATTCCATTCCATTCACTTTAGATCTATAATTGTTTCTAGTTTGATTATCTTGCCCTGATAAACCATATTTTGTTAAAAAACTTAAGCCAGTGCAACCATTCCTTTGACTCCATTAGCCCAATGGACTGAAATTGCTTGATCTTATTCTCAGCTAAAAGAATCCATCAACCCAAACAAAATCAAAACCCTTGGACTTTATAACTAGCCTAATATCTTAAAAAACAAAGCTAAATTTTATAGAGAGAGCCCTCTCTGGGTACAGATTGGCTAGATTCTATACCTAAAGGTTGGTTTGTGGTTACCTCGGACCCCTTTCCTCTTCCAACAACTTCAAGGAAAATCTGAGTGATAACACCTGATACACGAAAAATGAGAAATACATGAAAAAACATGTTTGCAATCACGTTTTTCATGTATTTCTCATTTTTTTGCAGTAGGGTGCATCAAAAGAATGCAACAGGGTACTCCTTTGATGAGAAATCAAATTCTGCATCTAATGAGTGTTTCCACTCGAAATTTGAGTAAACCCATAAGGAGATAAGTTGAAAATACGAGTTGAAAAAAAAGTTTTCTTTTTTCCCCTCTAAAATTTGATGATGTAATCAAATATTATTTTATTATTTTCTCTACTATTTTATAATTTTATTAGAAGGCCCATTTTAGACCTCAAAATTCCCCTAATATGATTATCGAATTTTGGCTGGATACTTTAGTTTCCAGAGTGATTTGACCCACCAGTCATGGATTTCCCATCCCCTTTTCCCCACAAGGTATGCATATCCAAACTTAAGAGTATATTTTTCAGAAGGGGCATGAGTCCACCTAAGTTCGTCTGTCCTGTCACGCTGACGAACACTTGGTCTGATAATTTGTTGGTATATTGTTGCCATGCCTCCATCCACATAAGGTTCAAACACAAATCTTCTTGTGTCATCCACCCTTGCTACCATAAGGTTGTGGATCTTGATTTTTCTACTTGGTTCAGGAAGAAGAGGCATTTTTATATTAAATTATTCCTAAACTATTCTGAAAGCACATACCTTGCATTGCATCCTACCCAAGGATCCAGTCCTAGACAAATTTGTTGACCATTCCATACCTTCCATATGAGCCCTTCCTCAATGATTTTTATGGATCCTAGGGTAGCCCTCAATACCACCAAGCCTCTGGAGGGATTTTTTTCAGGGGTCCTCAGCCAATCGATTAGAGGCCTTGGATCGATGTACTTTATTCTCATTACCATGGTCCATAAGGAATTCTTAGCCAACAAAATACATCCCATTTTGGTAGTTAGGGATGAGACAAAATAGGGAATCTCCTTTATTCGCCATCCTCCCCACTCTTTTGGCCTAGCTATCCTCTCTCATGCCACCCATGGGAGCACAACTTCCTCCTTTGTTCCTGCCCATAGGAATTTATAACAGATTTTCCAAATTATATTCATAATTCCTTTAGGCATCCATGAGAGCATAGCCCAGAACATTGGGATAGCCATTAAAACTGACTTGATTAGGACTAGCTTACCTACTCTTGACAACCACTTATAACCCCAACACTTGATTTTTTTTTCAATTTTGGCCACCATCCATAGCTAGTCTGTGATTCTGTATGAGTCCGGCTTGAGATGGAACCCAAGATATTTGAAGATTTCGTTCATCTGCTTTAGTTAGAAGGGAAAATTACCTGTTATTCTCCTGGATTCCTCTCCCGTGAGGCCTTAAACTATAATGGATGAGTTTTGTACATTTATACTCATGTCTGTGAAGAAAGGAAGATGTCCAAGGAGGACTTGATATGGAGGATGTCCCTTCTGCTACCATCACTGAACAAGAGGATATCATCCATGAACAATAGATGTGTTATTTTTAGATTTGTGGCCACTTCAATCCCTTGGATATCCCCTTTCATCTTGGTCTCCAAAATCATCTGACGTAGACCTTCTGCAGCCAGTAACAAGAGTAAAGGTGAGAGAGGGAAACCCTGGTGCAATCCTATTTAGCTCTTAAAAAAGGGGAGGCAGCTCCATTTATCAATACATCAAAGCTAATATTAGTAATATACCCCATCATCCAACAGATAAAATCGTAATGGAAACCTAGATGAGTTAGTAGAAATTTGATATACATCCAACTTATTTTGTCATAAGCCTTTGATAGATCGATCTTCATGATCAACCCTTACCTTATGAACCTTTTCATACTATGCATGACTTCTTGGGCTACTCCAATAGCTTTGTGTATCTGCCTACCATCCAGAAAACCAAATTGCTCCTTCGAGATATTATTAGAAAGAATCGGTTTAAGCCTTTCAGCTATAACCTTTGCTACGATTTTGTATAGGAAATTACAGAGAGAGTTTGGGCGGAAGTCTCCGAAAGAGACCGGACATCCAACTTAGGGATTAGAGCAATGAATTTCAAGTTGAGGGCTTCTATGATGTCTGCCTTCACTCTTGATTCTTCCACCATAGTTGTAAGCTCATCCCTTAGTGATTCAAAGAAATGTTGGTAAAATTTTACTGTCCATCCGTCCAACCCTGGGTTTTTATCCTTCTGCATGGATTTTAGGACTCCTTCCACTTCCTCCTTGGAAACCAAGAAAATTAGCATCTCATTCTTCTCTTCTTTGATGTATCTTGGAAAAATTTGTGAACCCTTGACTACTTCTGCGATGGTAGTTTTCCTCGGGGCTTTATATAGGTTCCCGAAGTATTTATTTCTCATCAATGAGAGGTCTCCAAAAGATTTAGCTATAATTTCATCCTCTCTTATCATCCCCAAGATTATATTTAAATTCTTCTGACCTGTTGTAGCCGCCACAACACCCTCCAAAATTTTTCCCCTTTTTAAATTTTTGAGCCCCTAACCTCTTAGTAAAGATAGAGTCGGATCCAGGCCCGCTCTTGTAAACTACTAAGTCGCAAAGTCCCAGAACTAATCAAACCAAATTCTTGTGACCTTGCGACCCCTCAGGTCTCTAAGTCACGAGGTCGCATGTAAGTCTAAAACCTGAGAATTGCGACCATACAACTGTGCGACCTTGCGACCTCCAGGTCGCTAGGTTGCAAGGTCGCAAGGTCGCACATCGCATCAAACTTACCTAAGTTGTGACCCTACGACCCTCATTTATTATCCACACATGCGACCCCTTTATAAATAAAAGGGTCATGCAGGTCGCATTCGACCTACGCGAGGGATTGAGTAACGCCTCTGACAAGCCAGCTGGAGCGCGTTTTTCCCGGGTAAGTTGCCTAATCCTCCTATTTTTTCCTTCTTGGTTAATTGTTACTAATCCTGCTCTTGCCCCTAGCCTATTTAGCCCTGCTTTGACCTTGCTCAAGCTCCCTGGCAGCACTTTTGCAAAACCTACCTACCTCCCTCATGACATGCACCCATTTATTTCCTTGTATTTTCTCTGAAGCCTATCTACCCCATTATCTGCCTCAGAGACCTTTCCTAACTCACCCAAAGAAAGCTTCAAAGGCTCAGATGAGCTCTTATGATTTTTATTTGTGTTATTTCACCTATTTTTGGTCACATAACTCGTAAGGAAGCCTTAGCGCGACCCCCGACCCAACGACCCAGCGACCCAATGACCTAGTCACAAGGTCGCCAAGTCGCAAGGTCACACTTCATTAAGATTTTAACCAAAGCGACCCAATGATCCAGCGACCCAGCAACCTAGTCGCAAGGTCGCCAAGTCGCCAGGTTGCACTTCATTAAGATTTTAACTAAAGCGACCTAGTGACTTAATGACCTAGCGACCTAGTCGCAAGGTCACACTTCCTTGAAAGTATCGACCAACGCGACCTAGCGATCCAGTGACCTGGTCGCTAGTTCTCCAAGTCGTAGGACTAAGCTTTTCTTCAGATAATGTTTAGCAGGAGTCATTTGCAAAATTTATTGGTCTTAACATAGTTATAATTATGCCATCCACCTTATCATGGGATTGTTTTATGAACATGCCAGGGAACATCAAAGCCGAGCTCGAGTGTGTGTCCATCTCTTTCGCCTAAAGCAAGATGGGACCCCTAGTTGTTCAGAAGAGGAACAAGAGTCTAGAAATATAAATATCAGAAGAAGACATGCCCGCTTCCCTGCCCCCCATATATAGAGACACCACCTATGTGCTCAGAAAGGGGGACAAGATGAGTTGGTATCAAATATATCAGGAGTTCCCCAAGCCTAATTTCCTAGAAGATCTTCCAGAGCGACAAATGTACGTTCAGGTCAAAAGGTCCAAAATCTACTATGCAGGCGCCCATCCACCCATATTTCCATGTGCAGATGTTGTTGAATGGATCCTCCAAAAGGTCGACTTTATAATGTGGGTCATTCGAGATAACTCAGGGAAAACATTCACTAACCTAAAGGGAGGGGATGCAGAAGTATACTATGCACTCCCCACTCAGGAATAGACCTTCAACACTGAGTGGGTAGCCACTCACATAGTACCCATAGCAGAAACTCTGAAAGGATGGTGGGAGGACCCTGAAAAGTTCAAGTATAAGAAGGATCAAGAATACAAGACAGAAGGTCTGAGGAGAGCTTACAAGCTGGTGGCAGCCATGATGTGCGGAATATATGGTTGAGCAGATGCCACTATGTTCAATGGTACCTGGATTCCCCTTACGTACGCTGTTACTACATATGGTACTTGTTTTAACTAGGGAAACCTGATAATAATAGCCCTCAGATCAAACATTGATGCAGCACAAGCACCTGACGAGGGATGTGCATCTGAGTTTTATATGGCTTCATACCTGTTGGATGCAGTATGCGCAAGGTACCATTTTGAGGGATGGTCGCACAACTGGGATACAGAACTTGGTGGACCAATCCACAAGGAGTTGCAAGTGTTCTGGACTCCAAGTATAAGAAATATATAGAGTCAATCTCGCACAAATTCATCCCTGCGCTCTATGGAAAGATATTTGGAAAAGATACCCCGTGCATGTCTGGGCGGGCCATGGAGACAATAAAACAAGTGGCCAACTGGTTTCCTATCACAGATAACACTTTCATCTGAGTCTTCGCATCACTCAAGGCACCCCATGCACTACCCTAGTTCATCACCGACAAATTACTCCTTCAAGAAGTATGTTACCATATGACAGGTGGTTTTTCAAAGGTTCTCACCAAGGGCAAGAAAAAGCCATGGCCTACTCTTCCGCTTACTATCGATGCCTACACAGTCAAACATTTCAGGGAAGTAGAGGCAGAGGCTGAGGAAACCAAGGGATTTTATTTACCACCCATAACACACAAGACGTATGATCCTGAAAGTATCATCCCCGCACATTGCAAATGGGCCAAATTTAAATGGAGTTACCAACAAACGGAATGTCTAACCAAAGATCGAATTAAGAATTGGTATAACACAGACAGGGAGGCTGCTCCAGAAGAATCAACCTATCAAGAGGAACAAGATAATCAAACTTTAGGAGAAAGAATCCACATGCTAGGAGGAGCCTCGTCTTCCAAAGCCAAGAAGCAAAGGAATGATACAGGCAGTGACCCTTCTAAACAACAAAGAGAAAAGGAGGCTAAAGCGCAGTAAGAAGCCAAGGAGATGGTGAAAGAAGAGGAGGATAAACGAAAGAAACAACTAAAGGAAGAACAGAAGAAGAAGTAGGCAGAAGAAACATGCAGGAAAGAGGAAGAGGAACAAAGGAGGAAAGAAGAGCAAGAAAAGGCAGAAGCTGAGCGCCAGTTAAAGGAAAATAAAGATAAAGCAGAAGCTGAGTGCCAATTAAAGGAAAAACAAGATAAAGTAGAAGCTGAGTGCTAATTAAAGGAAAAGTAAGATAAAGTAGAAGCTGAGCACCAGTTAAAGGAAAAACAAGCTAAAGAAGAAGTTGAACGCCAGCTAAATGAAAAATAGGATGAAGCAGAAGTTGAGAAAAAGAGGAGGGAGGAAGAAAGCCATAAGTTAAGGGAATATTCCTCCAAGGAAGTAGAAGGCAGCAAGACACCTCCTACAGAGACAGGGAAACAGACAGGGCTGCCACAGATCGAGATGCCTCAGACAACTCCTACGACTAGTGTGCATTTTAATCTCTTGGAACTTGTTGCCTCTGAGGATCAGGACGATGAAGTCTTCAATCTGAAAAGACTAAACTATGATCAGTTCTCTCACAAGATCAGGCAAGAAAAGAGAAGATGCTTAGCACGAAACCCTGCTGTACCTCTCATGGCCACAATAGAAAAGGATATAGTCTTGGATACTAGGACCAATCTAGTTATGATTGCATTAGATGGTACCGCTTTTGCAGCAGCCACAGAGGAAAACGTTAGCAGAATGAGTAGAGAAATTATGTCCTTGAAAAATATACTATAGGCCTCTAAACAAAAGATAGCTTAGTCGGAACAAGAAAAGGTGCTAGAAGAAGAAATCCAATAGCTTCAGGTTAAGAATGCCCCAACTAATGAAGTGCCACTTACCATTCAAGGAGAGTTGGTCACTTTGGAAGCCACCATGAAGCAAGTATATGAAGAAATGTTTACAATAAAACAAACAATCACACCACTACTAAAAGCACAAGGAGAAACCAAGAGGAGGACTGCGCAGCTGAAGGAAGCTTCCACTACCTTGGATAGAATACTAGAATGGTCAAACATGTATCCGCAGGCTCTAGACACCTTGCCTAGGAAAGATTGGATTTGCACCTAAAATGAAAAATTTCAAATCCGAAATCCAAAGAGAAACTAGTCAAGGATCTAGAGAAAGTAATGTCCGCATATGAATATCTGATCAGCGACATCGATTTAGTGGCCGAAGTACGTCACATTCCTTCTCTAGGTGCACTAGACGAAGAAAAAACATGGGAAGAAGTCACCCAAGACATTCAAGCATTTCTACAACCCAGAAGGCAAGTAGCTGCTTCTCAAGACCTTCCGGCATCACAAGAAAATATTATTCAATTCATCATGACACCGGTCCAGATCTATACCAAGCTAGCCTCCCTATCCAATTAGATCATGATCAAGAGAGGGAATTTGATTCCAAACGCTCTTGAGTGCCTTCACAGGTTGAGAGAAGATACTCCTTAGGTCTCCCCAGTTGCTGCAGATTATCAAGCATGGAAAAATTACCTCAAAGTACAATAGCAAGTAGACGTCCATGATCTCACAATCACCCAATTTTTCCCATAACCAAGTTGCAGGTCGCAGCAAACAGGAGGGGTCGCAGGTTGCAACAGATGAGAGGAGTCATAGGTCACAGTCAAATATGAGGTCGCATGTTGAAAAATCCCTTAAGGTCGCAGAGGATGTCAACGGTCAAGAAGGCGAAAAGTCAGGGACACCCAAGGGTCAATTTTGTTCTATAAATACTCCCTCCGGGGAATTGTAAAGGATATTTTTTTGGGACTCCAAAGAAGCACAGAGAATTGTACAACATTGAATGCATATTTTAGAGAATGAATACAAACAAATTTTTTGATTCCACTATTGGATTTGATGAGGACTTGTGTATCAAGATTATGAATATTCTTGTTTCATATGTCGGATGCTATTGGCTAATGAACTAATCCACATTTTCTTCTTATATCATTTGTATACTTCAGCTGACTTAATATATGAATGACATGAGGTTATCTGATTAAGAAATTGTTAGTAGCTTCATTATTAGCATGATTTTATCTTTGAAAATGCTTAAGGAATTTAAGGGTGTTTGACAATAAAGAACTATTTCTGGTGTGGTTTGAACAACTTTATTTACAAGCATGACCCTAATGATATGCTGCTAAAATAATCTCCCTTAGCTACATGCTTTAATTCTCTTTTCTATTCAAAGTGTTTTATGTCATTAAAAATCATCGGTCATTTGTCTTGTATTGTTCAAATAATTGTGTATTCATAGGTTTGCTGGGCTCGTTTGTGTCTGAGAAAAGGAATATTCAGCGGTATTTGGATCCACACCCCGGCGAGATCCCTATCACAAATGGTTTAGAGTCTAATTAAGAATTTATACCTGGGAGATCCCCTGCCGTTGGCCGGACATTTCTGCTCGTCAAAATTTTTGGTGCTAGAAGGAGGGCCTAAATGGCAGGCTCCCAACACATAAGTAACATCCCGTTGCAAACCCCGCAAGGGGAGATCATGTACGAAAACACTGGGCCTCCACCCCCTGAACATTATATAGAGGAAGAAGCCCCTTACTATGAGATCACCTCAGATCAGCTGAGGGCCTTCCGCCCGATCGCTTGTGAGCTCATTAGAGGCTTGAAAAACGTCCCGACCACTGGTTCCTTGGTCAACCCTCAAACTCTTGCAACCGACCAAACTCACCAGGGAACCCTGGTCAATTACCTACCTCAGATGGTAGGTCTCATGATAGAAGATTATGCAGATGAAGTTGAGCATAATTCAGCAAAACCCCCCGATATTCCTCAAGGGATAGAAGGAGGTGGCCCTGAGATCACTGAAACCCAACCTGACCAACCTTTGAATGATGACACTCAAAGAAATAACCAGCCTAGAGGAGCAACCGAGAGAGGTCGGGGAAACAGGGGACAGGGGGATAGAGGCCATGGGAAAGGTCGAAATATCAGCCACCCTCACCACAACCGAAACCAGAACAGATTCCCTTTACTCTATAGCTGGAGAAACATCAGAAATGTAGGGAAACACATGGGAAAGCAAGGCATGCAATCCCACCATGAGGGTGAGGCCTCCGGATCTAGCATTGGAAGTGAGTCCAAAAGAGAATTGGGACATATATACATACCTCGCCACCAGCAGGCCAGGCGTGTATAGCCGCTGGCTTGGATGGCGCAGTCTCCCCTAGGTCTCCACGGTCCCCTCCATGACATGCCCCGACACCCTGAGAAGCACCTCCCTAAGTTCGACCCCGAGAAGGGGATGCTGGCCGAAGATTATATAAGCAACTTCTACTTGGCCTTGAAAATGATGAGAGTGCACTATGCTTATGTAACATGCCGACTCTTTCCTCATACTTTAGAGAATAAAGCTGCTACATGGTACCAGTCTCTCCTTGTTGCTTCCATTTCTTACTGGGAGAAATTCCGCCATACTTTCCTCCAAAAGTTTTCAGAAGACAAAACTCATTTTATGCTCCTCATAGAGCTTAGCAATTTAAAATGCCAGAAGAAGGAGAAATTCAAAGACTTCAATTAGTGCTTCGCTACTATATTGAACAAATTCCCTCCGAACATGGCCCTAGATGATTCCATTACCGTTGACTACTACATAAGGGCTTTGCCTCAGGATATTTTCGTGTTTGTAAAATGTGAAGCTAGAGCTACCCTTGTAGAAAATTACACCACCGCCCTTGTTGTCGAAAAGGTCATGCTATCCATAGGAGCCATTTACCATGATGGCTGGGATGATCCAAAGCTAGCCATGAAGAGAGCCCAATCCTCAACTCATAAGTCCAAAGACAAAGACAAAGACCCTTTTGACTTCGAAAGTATCGCAAAGTCTCTCAAGCTGCTAACAAATGAATTCTTCGATTTAAAGAGGAAAAAAATGACTCTGCCTCAAGCACCAAAATGCAGAAACCCTTTTTTAGAAAAAATAACCCCATTGTCAACCGACCTCCGTCAAGCTCAAGTGTTGGCCTCAACGTTGAAGAAATCGGCAAAGATAATTTCTGTTCTTTCCATCAGGCCTCCAACTTGGAGAAAACTTACCCGAGTGAATCAATAGCATGACTGCCGTGGTGGATAAAATTTTAAAAGACCAGACCCCTGGGGATTTAGAGGAGGAGGCTACGTTAGATAACGAGGAAGCCTCTCCCCTAGATGAGGATACAGGTTCTACTGTCCTTGCCTTCGAGGTGTTTGTGGGGAAACCCCCCTTTCCATAATGGAAATAAACTTGGCTGATGACCCTAAAACCAAACCCCCTCGAAACTACAGCTTAAGGAGCAAAGGCCCGGTCCCGAAACAATCTTTCGAGGAGAAAAGAAAAGCTTTATTATGGAAAATATTACCACCCAACAAAGAGAACCAAACTACAACTCCAGAAAAATCTAGCCCAACCAGTGCTCGAGCAAACCATAAGGCTAGATCATCATCAAGTTCTCCGACAGCCTTCACTGAACCTATCTCGCACCTAGATTCCAAGTATAACATTATCGAAGACATGAAGACAACGCGGGCCAACATCTCCCTCTATGAACTTGCTTGTATTTCAAATCAGCGAGATCTCATTCTCAAGGCGTTTTCCAACCCATCAACGTTTAAACCCGTGAATACCACATCTGCCCAAGGTGTTGCTAGCCCCCAGTCTATTGTGAATGCCATTAATGCAAATTCCAGGGGATCCACCCCCCATTTTCTCCTATCTTTCGAGATATTCAACTTCAATGTTCACAACTACCTGGTCTATTCTGTTGCATCCACAAATGTTATGCCCTTGTATGTATGCAAGAAGCTAAACATCCGCCCCGAGAAAACTGATTCCAGGATCATTCAACTCGATAGATCTCAGGTTCCTGCAGTAGGTGAATTGAATAACGTCATCATCCGCTTATCCTCTGACTCTAGGGTACATCATTGCATAGACATAGTGATCGTGGACATCCCCGAGGCCTATGGTCTTCTTTTGAGTAGAGAATGAACTAGCAAGCTGTAGGGATACTTTGCTATTGACTGGACCCACCTGTGGCTCCCATACAAAGGCAGGAACAATCAAATCCGGGTCAAAAGAGAACCTTACATGAAACACACGGTGAATGACCTAGACACAACTAATGAACCAGTTAGTTTCACATAGGAATAACTTGGCATGTGTTTCCTAGAATCCATGTTTGGGTGTTACCAAGCACCCCGATCTCCAGTCATTGAAGACATCTAGTCAGAACTTTTTTTGGTCACTGATAACCACTCTGGCTTGACAAAAGACACGCTAGGAGCGACCGCCCCGAGTATTCCCCCCATGTGCTTGGATAACCTAGTGAAATCAAAATATGAAATTTGGACCTTGTATTACAACGGGTCCAAGACCCATGATGGGGCCAGTGCGGGATGTATTCTGTTGGATCCTCAGAAGAACAAGTTTCTAATCTCATGCTGGCTAGAGTTCCAGTGCAAAAATAATACATCAGAGTACGAAAAATTTATTCTCGGGCTCAAGAAAGCCATAGATATCAAAGTTAGTTGTTTAAAGGTAATTGGAGATTCCGAGATTATCACCCATCAGGTACATAATACCACCCATTGCTTGTCTCTGCATTTGAAAGGTTACCAGCAAGAGGTATGGCATTTAATTTCTACTTTTGACGCTTTCGGTATTAAATCTGTACTTAGAATGCACAATGCAGTGATTGATACACTCGCCAATTCTGCTGCTAGGTTCACCCCACTTAGAGATGGGTTTTCTATTGAAATTATTTACAAGCCATCCATACCAGAAAATGTCACTAATCTGCATGTTTTTAATGACGATCAATAGGTACTGGATTTCATGCTCAATACAGACGTGTTCAAGAACATAGTTATAGAAGAAGAAGATCATGATCAGGCCTTGTGAAAGGAACAAGTGGACCGCAAATGAAATCCCATACCCAAGGGCATTGTGTCCCTTGAAAAGTTGTTCTATTTGCAGAACCATTTTCGTGAACCTCCTAACACGAAGGTGTAGAGTTCCAATTTAGCACACCAACAGCTAAACCTCGGAACAGAGAAAGAACCTAAATTCGTCAACCTCAGTACTAAATGCACCCCTTAAGAAATGCAATCCTTCACTGAGTTATTCAAGAAGTACTGAGATGTTTTCTCTTGGACATATGATGAGCTGCAAACCTATGATACATGAATCATCCAACACGTGATACCCATGAAAGAAGGAATGAAACTATTCTAGTTGAAACTAAGGAAGGTGCACCCCACTTTGGAGCCGTTGATCCAAAAGGAACTGAAGAAACTCTTGGACGCAAATATAATCTTGAAATTTTGACACTCAACTTGGGTGTCTAATCTGGTTCTGGTGCATAAAATTTTTGGCAAAATTCGCTTATGCATGGACTTTCAGAATTTGAACAGAGCTTCAGACAAAGACAACCACCCAGTGTCCCCTATGGAGAAGATCCTGCAAGCGGTATCACGGTCAGAAATTTTCTCATTATTGGATGGTTTCTCAGGATACAACCAAGTACTAGTGGCTAAACCCGACCGGCTGAAAACCACATTTAGAACTAAATGGGGAATGTTTGCATTCAGACGCATGCCCTTTGGCCTGATCAATCTTGGGGAAACCTTCCAAAGATCCATGAACATCACTTTCTGAGGCCTAATGGGGTAGAGCGTGGTAGTATACCTTGACGATGTCACCGTATTTTCAAAGCGGAGGAGTGACCATTTATGTCACCTCAAGCAAATTTTTGAAAGGTGCCGAAAACACGGGATTTCACTCAATTCGAAGAAAATCGTTTTCGTCGTCTCCAAAGGAAATATGTTAGGGCACATCATAACCTGAGATGGTATAGTAGTGGATCCAGAACATGTGAAACTCATCGCCCAGATTCCTCCCCGAAGCAACAAGAAAGCCATGTAGTCTTTCCTCGAGAAAATCAACTTTGTGAGAAACTTTATATCAGACTTCGCCCAAATAGTCAAACCTCTGCAAGGTATAATCAAGAAGAACGCAAGCTTCGAATGGAATTATCCTGAAAAAGAAGCATTCAATAATATCAAGCGCGCCATTGCTGAAGCTCCTGCCCTTCATAGCTCAGACTTCAGCAAATGCTTTATCTTGTACACCTTCGCCTCAGACTCATCTCTTGCAACCGTCCTCACTCAGAAAGATGCCAGTAATGATGAACAACCTATATCATTCATGAGCGCAGGTTTGCAAGGTGCCGAGATGAATTATCCAGAGATTAATAAGCAAGCCTACGAAGTGTACAAAGCGGTCAAACACTTCAGGCCATATATCTTGAAGAATCACGTGACAGTGTTCATGCCGCACCTAACAGTTCGCTCACTTTTTGTACAACAAAAGCTAGGCGAGAGACGAGGAAAATGGATGACGTGCCTTCAAGAGTATGGCCTGGAATTCAAGCCAGTGCATATTGTCAAGGGACAAGGGCTATTCCGAATGGCTGCTAAGGTCACAAACCCGCAAGGCATCGAAGAAGGGTGTTGGGACCACGAAATTGACATGTGTCAAACTGATGATATGCCCCAGCAAAATACTGCCTCATGGTATGTCGATGTTCATCAATATCTGAGCTGCGGCATCATGGACCCTGCTCTAACCGCCCAAAAAACGTGCAATAATATTGAAAGTTGTGTCCTATCAGCTAATTCAGGGTAAGTTGTTTAGAAAGCACCACAACAAGGTTATGCTACGCTGTTTGGAACATAATGCGGCACAAAAATACTTGACAGAACTTCATGATGGTCTGGCCAGTGGGCACTATGCGGGGGACACCACCACTCAAAAGATCATGCGTGTTGGTTTCTATTGGTCTACTCTTTTCAAATATGCACACGCTCATGCTTGGAAATGCCTACAATGTCAAAAGTTTTCCAATAGAGAAATACGACCAGCCGCCCCATTGTAGTCCGTCACGATGGAAGAACCTTTCTGGCAGTGTGGACTTGATGTGATCAGGGAAATCTTACCACAATCTTCCAAGCAACACAGGTACATCCTCAAAGCTACATACTACTTCACAAGGTGGGTTGAAGCAATACCGTTGCATCAAATCAACGATCAAGAGGTAATAAATTTTGTCACTCAACACATCATGGCCAGGTTTGGCATTCCAACCTCCCTTGTTTTTGATAGCGCAAGTTATTTTTCATCATTTCAATTATATGAGTTTTCTCTAGAAAACAGTATAGTGCTCAAACACTCTACCAACTATTACCCCCAAAGAAACGGGTTAGCCGAGTCAACCAATAAGAACCTTATCCGTATCATAAAAAAGACTTTGTTGTCCCAAAAACGAAATTGGAATAACGCATTCCATAATGGCCTATGGGCTGATAGGGTCACAACCAAACCCTCCTTGGGCACCTCCCCATTCTTTCTTGTGTACAGAAAAGAGGCTATCCTTCCTCCCAACTTGTCTCTCCCAACCCTTCAATTATCTCAAGAAACTCATGACACTCCTTGCCCTACTTTACAGGCCCGAATAAACACATTGTTGAAACTAGAGGAGGAAAGGCTAAAAACCTGGGAAAAATTTGCCATCCACTAGAGTTGGATAAAACGATGGTTCGATAAGAAGTGTGCTGGAAACAAGTTTTTCGAAGTAGGTGACCTCGTCCTCAAGTGGTACAAAGCTCACGAGGATAAAGGAAAACAATCCAAGTTCCAGGCCCCATAGATAGGTCCCTTCCAATTCAAAGAAAAGGTCGGCTCCCACACTTACAGGCTACAGACCCTTAAGGGGAGGATCGAGGTCCTCCCAGTAAACGGGCATGACCTTAAACACTATTTCACTTGATAGCCCAAGGGGTCATAACCACACCCTGTACCATAGTTTTTTTTGTTTTTATTTTTATTTATTTTTTCCGTTATTTCATGTTTGCAATAAATCACTTGTTTCAAGTAGGCTCTTAGTAATAATTTCCCTTCATTGCCTCAAGTTGTAGCAGAGATGTAGAAGTTACTCATTTGGCATACTGTGCTGGTGAAGAATCACCCCTGGAACAAAAAATGGCATGAGCTTGTCTGTGATAGGCACCCAATGGGGAGAACACGACCAAGTCCCAGGAACCAAGCGCAGGTATCTTACCTAGTATGCTGGCTCAAGGGGATGCTATGTAAAATAAATTTGGTGAAATTGGTCGCTAGATGGAGAGGGAACAAAGAAAACTTCAGGTGATGAAAGGACATTCTGGAAAACCCAAAAGTCCTTGTATAGACCAGGAATAACCTCTCTTGCAAGAAAAATAAGTCAGGATCCCTCATCCGCCTAGGCAATACTTGCCATAGTCAAATAGGTTCCTTGAGAACATTTAAATAAGTGCGATTATCACATCAATAAAGGGTAAAGGATTGAGAAAGGCTTCTTGTGCAGAGAGACGATGCGATGACTCCGCCGGGGTACAGACTAGGCTCGCTGGTAGCGGAGCAACATTCGTGACTCCAAGGTAGTGACTTTGTTGGGACCACCAATTTCACTGGCAGCGGAGCAACACAATGAGGAAGAAGTAACTATACCAGATCCTGGAAATCCTTGAAGTTACTCCAATCCTTTCCATCCTGTCTCTAGGAATGAAAAAATAGTGAATCAGCACCTCGGAGCATGCAAACAGGTGGAGAAATCACGCAAGGTCTGAAGATGAAAGTAGTGGGACCCACGGGATGATAGAAAAAACCTGCTAAGCCCCCATGACCCCCTCAAAGATGAAGCACCGATAGAGATCTTGGGTCCTACCAGTGAATCGCCATTTTTTGTAGCTGCTACAACACCCTCCAAAATTTTTCCCCTTTTTAAATTTTTGAGCCCCTAACCTCTTGGTAAAGATAGAGTTCGATCCAGGCTCGCTCTTGTAAACTGCTAAGTCACAATGTCGAAGAACTGATCAAACCAAATTCTTGCAACCTTGTGACCTTGCGACCCCTCAGGTCGCTAAGTCGTGAGGTCGCATGTAAGTATAACACCTGAGAATTGCGACAATGCGACCATGTGACCTTGCGACCTCCAGGTCGCACATCGCATCAACCTTACCTAAGTTGTGACCTTGTGACCCTCATTTATTATCTGCATGTGCAACCCCTTTATAAATAAAATGGTCCCGCAGGTCACATTTGACCTGCTCGACGAATCGAGTAACGCCTCTGACAAGCCAGCTGCAGCGCGTTTTTCCCAGGTAAGTTCCCTAATCCTCCTATTTTTTCCTTCTTGGTTAATTGTTGCCAATATTGCTCTTTCCCGTAGCCTATTTAGCTCTGCTTTGACCTCGCTCAAGCTCCTCGACAGCCCTTTTGCAAAACCTACCTACCTCCCTCATGACATGCACCCATTTATTTCCTTGTATTTTCTCTGAAGCCTATCTGCCCCATTATCTGCCTCAGGGATTTTTCCTAACGCACCCAAAGAAAGATTCAAAGGCCTAGATGAGCTCTTATGATCATTATTTGTGTTATTTCACCTACTTTCGGCCATGTAACCCGTAAGGAAGCCCTAGTGTGATCCCCGACCCAGCGACCCAACGACCTAGCGACCTAGTCGCAAGGTTAGCATGCAGTGCTTCCTTGAAAGTCTCGGCCAATGCGACCCAGTGACCCAGTGACCTGGTCGCTAGGTCGCTAAGTCGTAGGACTAAGATTTTCTTCAGATAATGTTTGGCAGGAGTCATTTGAAAATTTTATTGGTCTTGACATAGTTATAATTATGTCATCCGCCTTATTGTGGGATTGTTTTATGAACATGTCAGGGAACATGGAAGTCGAGCTCAAGTGTGTGTCCATCTCTTTAGCCTCAAGCGAGATGAGACCCCCGGGTTTTCAGAAGAGGAAAAGAGTCCGGAAATAGAAATATCAGAAGAAGGCATGCCCCCATCCCCACCCCCCATATATAGAGACACCACTTGTGTTCTCAGAAAGGGGGACAATATGAGTTGGTATCAAATATACCAGGAGTTCACCAAGCCTAATTTCCCAGAAGATCTTCCAGATTGGTAGGTGTATGTTCAGGTCAAAAGGTCCAAACTCCACTATGCAGGTGCCCATCCACCCATATTTCTATGCGTAGAGGTTATTGAATGGATCCTCCAAAAGGTCAACTCTAGAATGTGGGTCATTTGAGATAACTCAGGGAAAACATTCGCTAAGCTAAAGGGAGAGGATGCAGAAGTATACTATGCAGTCCCCACTTGGGAAAAAGCCTTCAACACTGACTGGGTAGCCACTCACATAGTACCCGTAGCAGAAACTCTGAAAGGATAGTGGGAGGACCCTGAAAATTTCAAGTATAAGAAGGATTAGGAATACAAGACAAAAGGTCTGAGGAGAGCTTACATGCTGGTGGCAACCATGATGTGCAGAATGTATGGCTGAGCAGATGCCACTATGTTCAATGGTACTGTTGAGCATTGGAAAAGGTATGAATTTTCCATGTATTTCTTTATATTTTTCCTTTAATCATAACTCTATATTCTAGAATGGTAATATATTGAAGAATTATAATAGAATTAAGGAGATTAGTGATTGTTGCAAATTGATTAAAGATTTTATTTTCTTATATGTAGGAAATAGATGAAGTGGTAAGCCACCATTCGGGAGAAAAAGACAAATCAGAAATAACTATTGTCCCTTCAACAAAAGGCCATATCTAGACAATAAGGTCGAGATCAAAGCACATAGTCAAATAAAAGAAAGGAACAACGCGACATCAGCGCAAGAAGACAAAATGATAACTGAAGATAGAAGATAGAGCGAATCCCTCAAGATCTCTCGATCTTGAGGGATCGCTACTCAAAGCTTATCTGTATTTCTTGTTTTGTCTGTTGGCTGTTATAAAAGGACAATGCTTGTAGAAAATCAGGGATGTATTATTATTATTTAGATTTCCTATTGTATTTTCACGATTTCTCATTGACTCTCGTTGGCTAAAACAGAGTGTGATTGCTTGTAAACTCTGTTACATATGATTAATATATAATTTGGTTGCCATTCCATTATTTGATAGTGGAGTAGTTCGGCGGTGCTTCACTAGCGGCTAAGGGCCCGGCCTTAGTGGATCCACTTGCTATATGTACCATTACTTTCCAATTCCAGTCGTGTGATGGTTTGCTTTAGTTCTCATTTCCTTTAGTCTCATTGCTTCACAGTTTCCATGTTTTATAGATTACTGTTTCAATGTTTTATGAAATCCGTTTGTTGCATCAGTTGTGAGTGAATTGCGTTGCTATTCCTTTCCAACATAACAATATTATTTATTCCTTTGTAACTTGTATTGTTGTGCTTCTCAGATATAAAGCTTTGATATTCAGAATTTGTTGTCCATTTCCATTAAATAGCTTTGTTGTTCATTTCTGATAACTAGCTTTATTGTTTATTCCTTTCCTACAAGTATTTGGTTTTCTTTAGAATGTTATTGCAGAGAGCGTGTTTATTCTATTTCCATTAGCAGCATTATTGATTTAACTCAGTTACCATTTCCAATTAGTTGCTTTATTCTGGAGTGTAAGATCATCAACTGTAAAGGACATTGGCTATTACTGTCTAAGTTCTCAGATTGAGGATCTTGTTTACGCTTGATTTCATTTACATCAGTTGACAGAGGAAAGAGTTATTACTACTGCATCCTCGACTGATGATTGCCAAGTGAGTGATTGGATTTTATAGCATTAAGTTTCATGTCATTACAATTAGATTTCATTTTCAAGCATCTGTTTACTCTTGTATTTGAAACATTGTACTGCAAATTGGAGAGCATTACTCTTAAGATTAAATTTCCGCCTCAGACTGAGTACACTCTTGAGATAAAAAGGCGTACCTAGATTAATAATTAATGTAGGATACATAGGAGTTAAAAAGACACATTTTATACCTCAACATTTTGGCATCGTTTCTGAGGAGAGTTTAGCTATTTAGAAAGAGTGATGTATATTTTATTTTCTCTACTAAGGAAGAACTAGGTATTAAAAACGGAAGGTAAGAACCTGCGTAACAAACGAGGAACATGCCCGTTCACTTGCCCACTTCATAGCAGAACTGCATAGAAGTTTAAAGGTAGAAATGAGTTCTTTCATTTTTTTGAATGACTAGAAAATCTAAAAAAAACAAAATCCCCCCCAGACCTAAAAAACCTAAGGGACCGGTGACCCTTGGGCAAACAACCTTTATTGACAATATCATTAGGAAAGCTGAATCTTAGCCATCAGTAGGCCCTAGAAAAATTGCTTCTAGACAACCTAGTAGCTCCCTTTGGGCCACAGAATCACCATCTGTAGCTTTTGCTGAGGTGCATAGCCAAACAGAAGAGACTGAGCAATATTCTCAAGAAATTGAGAATTCTTGCCCAATTTCTTTACAAGAAGAGAAATATAGTAATCTCCGCGAAGGAGGAGGAGAAACAGGGGAAATAGAAGAACCAAGATCCCCTCTTGAAGTAATCCAAACACTAAGCAGCCCAGATAAGGGAAGTGTTGTCAAAATCATCGAAAACAAAGTTGAAGAACCTGAAGAACCAAAATCCCCTTGGATAATAGTGCAGCAAGGGACACTCATTATCCCAGACCAAGGAAGTGTTGTTACGGTCATCCCTACTCCTTCTAGTCAGCCTAGGAATAATTCCCTAGAAATCCCAGAAGGATATTGGCACATATTTGATCAAATGGCCCAGAACCAACAACCACCCCAAACTTCCACTTTGCAATATCCCATTGTGGACAATGCAGTTAATGCACCTATGAAGGCCATTCCTCTCCAGCATATTCCTACATTCCATGGCTTAACATCGGAAGATCCAGATGCATTTCTATTTGAATTCGATGTATTATGCAGGGGGTATGACTATACCACCGATCCCCAAAAGCTAAAATTATTCCCCTCCACATTAAAAGGAGCAGCTCTACGATGGTTTATGGGGTTAGGTGGAGGTGTTATAAATGACTGGGATCAGATGAAAGCTGCTTTTCTAAAGAAATATCAGGATTATTGTAGGTCCAGGGAATTAAAGGATGAAATATTTTAGATGACAACAAAACCTAATGAAACATTGGAGGAATATGTAGAACGCTTTCAATACAACCTCCAGAGATCACCTTATGCATCTTTACCCTTACCTGATAATGTGTTAAAAACTACATTAATTAAAGGGATGAAGGAACAATGGGTTGAAACATTAAACATCATGGGCAAAGGTGACATATATCAGGAAAATTTTGCTGACATTATTGATTTATGTATTAGGAGTTCAAGAGGTAGCACAAGACTAAAACCAGCATAACGTGACATGATCACAAGGGATAGCAAGACCTCCGATGGAGGTATAACCCGCACAAAAATTGGCAATCTACTAGAAGATTTCAAAACTGATATTCTAGGGACTCTGACAACGCAGCTTGATATCATGCAAGCTAAACAAAAGTAAGCAGAAGCGGAACAAAATTTGGCAATATTCTGCCCTAGATGCAGAAATAAACATAGCCATAAAGAGTGTCCGCTGGATACAGTCCAAGTCTGTGCCATCTGCGCGAAGATCACTCCATAGAAAGTTGCCCCTCACTCCCAGGATTGAAAGCAATCTACAAAGAAGCAGAAGAAGAAACAGAAACAATATACCTACTCAATCAGCGCTGTCAATGGCATCCACGACAAACATGTATGCCCATTGATCCATCCTCTTCTTTTCAATCTCCTCAGTATAATGCTCAGCTATATAATGAAATGTGGCAAAATCAGCCACCCTTTCCTAATTGGTCACAACAACCATTTCCTACACCGTCATGGCCAAATCAAACAAATCAAACCAATTGGCCAAACTTTCCTTACTGTCCACCATTTTGGCAAAATAATACATATCCAACACAATGGTCCCCCTCCACCTCACAGAGTCAGAACTAGCAGTCGAACTGGAAAAGATCTATGAATCAACCAGCTGGAACGATTCCTCTCCCTCCACCTACACTGCCAACACCATATACATTGCAACAAAATCCCTAGACCAACTTAAGACCGCAACTCCCAGCCCAACCCAACCCAAACCCTAATAATAGGCCGGTTCAATCTGTTCAAATAATCGAAGCACCAGAACTAGAAACTGAGTTAAGGGAGTGCAATGACCTTCAACTAAGGTTTGGGCGCATAATAGAATCGGAGGGAGACAAAAATGTTCAAGTTGAAAATCCGTTACCCTTAGAACAAACATTTTAAAAGGAGAATGAGGTTAGACAAAAAAATCATGAGAAAGAAATCACCTCTTCTCCACCATTCCCAGAACGACTAATCATACCTCGTCCAATAGAACATCCTGATTTTGATCTTCTGGGAGAACTGACAATTTTGTGTATAAAAATCCCACTCCTCCAAGCTATCCAAGATATTCCCATTTATGCAAAGACCATCAAAGAACTATGTATAAGAAAGCCAAGGAGGAGAACAACAACTGACCCAACCGTCCAAGTAGTCGGCACCCTATCTGACTTACTATCAGGAAGAGAAGCACCTGTAAAGTATGAGGACCCAGGAAATCCTATAGTTACGGTGCAAATCAATGGAAAATCATTTCCAAATGCCTTAGTTGATTTGGGAGCTACAATTAATATCCTAACAACCACCACTTGTCAAAAAATTGGCATTACATCAGTAGATCCAACAACAACCTTATTGGAATTGGCTGACCGATCAATAATCAAGCTAGAAGGCACACTACATGATGTAATGGTATATGTAGACTCCTAGGAATACCCTGCCAACTTCTTGATTATTAACCCCAAAAAATGGCTAGATAGACACCCTTTAATCTTAGGTAGACCTTGGCTGGCAACTGCTGATGCTTACATTGGCTGCCGACAAGGCAGCATGACTATAACTAGAGGAAGTTATGTCAAGAATTTAGCCTTATACCCTCCAGCCCAGCCAAGCCTAACGATAATAAAAACAAAGAAACAACCTATATCATACCTCATAGAAAACATTAGATCACCATTAACCATAAAATATTCCCTCGAATTTAAAGACCAAACAAAGGATGACATCATTAACAGTTTCATTAACCAACCAAAAACCAGATCCCATTTGCAATGTCACATGATCAAGGCAACATTTGATAATGAAGAAGAAGAAGATCCCCTGAAAGACATTCAAGATCAATCAATACCTACCACTTCTGTACACAATAGCAAAACTATAGAAATTGAGCCAGGAAAAATTTTGAACATTAACAAAAATTTGACTACTGAACAAGAAGAGAAGATGGTCCAACTACTGAAAAAATATAAGGGAGCTTTTGCATGGGATTACCCAGACATGAAAGGAATTGATCCCCAATTATGTACACACCACATTTATACAGAAAAATATGCTAGAACCATTCGCCAACCCCAATGAAGATTAAACCCTCATCTTAAGGATATTGTTACAGCGAAATTACAAAAACTTTTGGATGTAAACTTTATTTATCCAATATCTGATAGAAAGTGGGTATCTCCACTAGCAGTGGTGCCAAATAAGAATGGAAAGTGGAGGATATGTGTAGAATATAGAGAACTAAAAAAAGCAACCCAGAAAGACCACTTTCCCCTTCCTTTCATTGATCAGGTATTAGATACATTAGCAGGAAAGAAATTTTTTTCTTTCCTAAATGGCTTCAGTAGATACAATCAGATTCAGATTGCCCCTGAAGACCAAGACAAGACTACTTTTACCTGTCTTTGGGGAACATTTGCTTACAAATTTTTACCCTTTGGTCTATGCAATTCCCCTGCCACATTTCAGAGGGCCATTCTCAACATCTTTTCAGATTTAATAAATGAAGGGCTCGAAGTATATATGGATGATTTCACACCTTATGGAGATGATTTTGAGCTAGAATATTAAACATTGGAAAAGGTGCTGCAAAGGTGTATTGCCACCAGGCTCTGCTTAAGCCATGAGAAGTGTCACATGATGATGACCGAGGGACTCATCTTAAGTCATTATATCTCAGCAGCTGGAATACAGGTAGATCCAGCTAAAATTTAGATACTTTTGTTAATACCTACTCCTACCACACAAACATAGGTACGTAGCTTTCTAGGATTTTCTAGTTATTATAGAATATTTATAGAGCATTATTCTAAAATAGCTACACCTCTATACGCACTAATAGGGAATTTTTATTTTAATTGGACAGATAAATGTGACCATGCTTTTGAGGTTCTGAAAAAGCTTCTATCAACAACCCCAGTGCTAAGGGGCCCAAATTGGGATTTTCCATTCCAAATTTCACTTGATGCCTCAGAGACAACTATTGGAGCAGTCCTCGGGCAGGAAGAAGATAAAAAACCATATGCAATTTATTATATTAGCAAGAATCTATCTCCTACTGAATTAAACTATAATGTGACTGAGAAAGAATTTTTAGCTGTAATACATGCTGTAAATAAATTTAGATATTATATAACTGGGTATCCTGTAGTTTTATATATAGATCACTCTGCCATAAATTTTTTAGCAAATAAACCTATTACAAATAGTAGAGTAACAAGATGGTTGATTCTATTTCAAGAATTTGACATCACAATAAAGGACCGACCTGGAAAAGAGAATCCTGTAGCTGATTTTCTCTCACGAATGCCAAAACCAACGGACGCAGCAGCAGTCTAAGATCACTTTCCAGATGAACATTTGTTTGCTGTTACTGCCAGAACCCCATGGTATGCTGATGTTGCAAATTATTTAGCAGTAGGTAAATTACCTAAGCATCTAACGCCCAATGAACGAAAATAGATAGTACAATGTAGTACCCGATTCTCTTGGATTGGGGGCTACCTATTTCATACAGGAGCAGATATGCACATCAGAAGATGTGTCTGAGAAGACAAAATATTTGACATCCTGAAAGCATGCCACGACGGGCCATGTGGCAGACATTTCACAGATCGCAGGACTGGTCACAAGGTTTTACAAATAGGCTATTACTGGCCTACACTTTTTAAAGATGCTAAAATGTTTATACAAGCCTGTGATAGTTGCCAAAGGCGGGACGCCCTCGATAGTCTGATGAAATGTCTTTGAATCCACAGTTAGTTTTCAAGCCATTTGAGCGCTGGGCACTCGATTTTGTTGGTCCTATTAACTCACCATCAAATCAGAAAACATACATACTAGTTGCAATAGAGTATGTTACTAAATGGGTTGAAGCAGAGACACTTCCAAGAGCTACAAAGGACTCTATAATACAGTTCCTTTTCCAAATATTTGTGCGATATGGCCTCCCAAGGGACATAATTACAGATGGAGGACCGCAATTTGTAGGTAATAAAATTACTGCAACATTAAAAAATTACCACATTCAGCACAAAATTACAACCCCATACCACCCACAGGCAAATGGCCAAGTAGAGAGCACGAATAAGATGATAGAAGCAATACTTACAAAAAAAGTTGCATCACACAGGTGTGACTGGGCTTCAAGATTGCCGGGAGCCTTGTGGGCACATCGAACAACATGGAAAAATACCACTGGGTATTCACCATATCAATTAGTATTTGGAAAAGAATCCATCTTTCTTATAGAATTTGAAATTCAAACATTAAGAACAACCCAGGAGGTGGGCTTAAATTTAAATGAGGCCCAGGTCAGTAGAGTACAAAAAATCAACAAGTTAGATGAAATTAGGCTCTCCACCCTCCAGCACACTGCATTAATTCAACAACAAAGAGAAAAATGGCACGATGCCCTCATTAAAAAGAAAATATTCCACGAAGGAGATTGGGCACTCCTATATGACTCCAGGTTTTAGGATTTCCACGGAAAACTGTAGACACGATGGCTTGGAACTGATGAGATACAGAAAGTGCATGACAATAACACCATTACGTTAACTACCACTGATGGATTTGGACATTCTTTCAAAGCAAATGGTCATCGAGTATGATTTAACCACAAACCGCTTAATGGAGAATCCTTTTACCATCAATTACAAGGAGATTCTACTATGCAGATTCTTGCTGAGGAAGATAACTCCTCCTTAGCATTCATTCACTGAACAATTCCTTTATTTCTAAAATTTGTACATAATATTTTCTTGTAATTTTGCTTGTATGAACTATTTTTTTGTACAGATTTTATTTTTCGTGTTGTTCTTCTTAAAGAAAAGCTCTTATTCCTCTTAAGGAAAAACAACCGTTCCTCTTAAAAAAGAACAACAATCTTGTGTGCCTTTATTTTTCATGCTTTTCCTCTTAAGGAACAGCTGTTGTTCCTCTTAAGGAACAACAACCGTTCCTCTTAAGGAACAACTACTATTGCTCTTAAGGAACAACAACTGTTCCTCTTAAGGAATAACACGTCTGTGTGTTCATATTTTTGTTGTTCCTTTTAAAAGGAAAAGAATTTCTGCTAATTGTTTTTGCTGTTCCTTTTAAAAAGGAACAGCATTTTTGCTGATTGTTTTTGATGTTCCTTTTAAAAGGAACAACATTTCCGCAGATTGTGTTTTGCTGTTCCTTTTTTAAGGAACAACATTTCCGCCGATTGTCTTTGCTATTCCCTTTAAAAGGAACAGCCCCTTCGCCATTATTTTTCATTTTCTATTGTTCCTTCTAAGGAACAACAATTTTGATTTTGAGTGTTTTTTTAAGCTGTTCCGCCAAAGGATTAGCATTTCTTGTTTGTTTTATCTTCTGTTCCACTTAAGGAACTACTGTTCCTCTTAAAGGAACAATAGTTTGTGTGTTTTTTATATTTTTGCTGTTCCTCTTAAGGAACAACCGCTGTTCCATCTAAGGAACAACAATTTTTGAGTGCATTTTTCTTTTTTTAAGAACAACATTTTGAGAATTTTTGTGAATTCTTCATGATCATTTTAAAGAAAATATACAAATTTATGCAAGGACACAAAAATTAGAGGTTACTGGAATCAACATATCAAGGAGAAATTGTAATATTTAAATAAATTTCTGTGTATTGATAGGGAAAAAAAGAAAGGACACAACTATCTATATCACTTTTTTGTCTTTATTTTCACTAAAACTAATTTGATTGATTATTTTTATCATGTTGGTTCTTCCCTAATCCTCATAATTCTCTTTTACTTTTATTATTGAATAAGAATAAAGGCATATTTTCCTCTATTGAGATCTTCAGACTCCTTCCACCATTCCTACTCTTAAGGAGTGTTGAGCCATCCTTTGTACATAAATAGGCAAGTGCTATATAAAAGAAAAATAAAAGAAAAGAAATATATCTATATGATTACTAACAATTATATGATATGTTAGATGGAGGATAGGGGGTCTCATCAAGAGCCAGCCTACCATGATCATAAGGCAGCAGTGAAGTGGCATTCCCATTATGGCCACAACACCTATGATATGATCCAATGGGAAACTCAGAAAAATAAAAAGCCCTTGGAACAGGAGGTCTCATCACGAGCCGGCCTGCCTACCTTTCAATCCTTCCTGGTGAATGGAATTGTGATTCATCTGGTTCCCAAGGCAGCACAATGGCCTCCATCATGACATCACAAAGCACTTTCCTAGGCATATATAAAGGATTATGGTTCCAAGGGTGAAAAAGAAACTTTGTCAAGGTTATAGACACATGTGGGCAATAGAGCTATGCTGATGGTATTGCAGTCATATTTTTCACAAATCAATAGCAATTATAAACCCTTTTCTTATATATTTATCTTAATTTCAAAGGAGATTATGCTCCTAAACCCCTTCGTTGAACCTCTTATACATGAAATATTGTTTATAAATCAGTCATAATGGTTTAAGTGGATAATGACCGCATAAGCACTTTTATTTATGTCAGCTGTCATTTTCCCTTTTTGCGAATCATTACATAGAATTTCCATATCTATTCATGATTTCATAATATGCCTCGATTTCAGTAATTTGATAATTTTTTGATCATGTCATGAATATGTAATGACTGCTGTCCAGTACGCTCCTCCTCCATTTTCTGGTTGAGGGCGACCTATCATATTTTAGGGGTGCGCAGGTGACTTCCAAAATATTCTTGCATAAGGGTCGATTACCTATTTTCATAAGATCCTGGAAATAGCAAGTTTAACGATATTTTCCGATATGCACGAGGTGTTGTTCCATTGCCATTTCTATGTATTATTGTGAAAAATTAACAGAGTGTAGGGCTTAGACGAAATGGGAGGGAGAGAAGTACGTAGTGAACCTCAAGTATTCACAGTTTCCGACGCTGCACGAGAAATTTTTGAGAGAGCAGGGCGGATTACCTACTTTACATGACTGCAGAGCCCCATGAAACTGTGGCCATTGAATTTTTGCAGAACCTGCAGGAGAACTATTCTATAGTAAGAGGAAGGGAAATAACAATGACAGGTGCAGTAATTGCTGAGGTATCTGGTCTACCAGCAGTTGGACCCGTATGGAACCATAAGAAATTAAGACTTCAAGAGGCCATGAACATATTTCGGGATGAAGGACAAACCCTGAATGTTAAAGGAAAAGGGGTCCAGTCGGCAACTTTGGGGGAACCATGGGCAGAACTGGCTAGAGTAGTGCAAAGCTACATTACATGCGACAGAAGAAAGGATGTGGTAAGACCACGGCACCTAAAATTATTAGCAGTACTAAAACATAAATGCACTGTGAATTTTCCTACATATTTAAATTTTTTACTGTATGATGCTGCTTTGAGCATAAGGAAATCCCATCATACAAGGATGATAGTAAGACACCATTATTTAATTTGATTAATAGTTAGTTACAGTCTTGCTCAGTAGCAGACTAGTTGGGAAGAATTGTTATTTTTGATAGACGGGGGAACAACCTTACCTGCCCCGAAATGAAAAAGAATCACCAGCACAGCCAACAGACCTCTAAAACGAAGACAATCCTCCAGATTAAGAAGAAGCAGGGGAATTTTGGGAAACCTCCATAGTAGCAGCAGCCAACCCTTAGAATTACCTAGTTCTGGAGATGAGCAACCCCCACAACTAGAAGGAGGAGAAAATCAGGAAGAGGAAGAAACTAACCGAGCTAGTGAAGAAGAAAGAGAGGTAGTGAAACCTTCCGTAACCTCCAGCACAAGTCAACCACAGAGTCCATTGCAGGAGGACGAATTGGCCCAAATTTTGGACAATATGTGTGATTATATGCAACCCCAGAGTCCGCTCAACCTCAATATTGAGGCAGAGAAATCACAGGAACATTCTGTCCACAGCAAGGATACATCCGAGGAAATGCATGATGAGGAGGAGGCAAAAGCAGAAGCCCCTCAAGAAATAACAAATCAAACTAGGGTTTACTCCCCTGAGGGACCTAGTCAGGATAACACGAACACTGAAGAAGTGTTCCAAACAGAGAATGTGGAAACAAGCTAGGACAAGGGCACAGTCCATGAAGAACAAAACCCAGCTGAGCAGCCAAGTCTGGAAAAGGAAACAACTGTTCCTCCCAAGAAAAAGAAGAAGAAGAAAAATGAAATTAAGTGGCTGCTAAAGGAATAACGAAAGCTGCTAAAATTAGTAAAACAACTCAAACATAAGATAAGGGTTCTGAAAAGGGAGAAAATCTCTAAAAGAACCCCGAAAACCAGGAATGTAGCCATCCAAATGGAGCCTCATAATACGAAGGCCATGGAGACTCAAAATGAGCCCTTATTCATTCAAGATAGCAAGGAATAGCAGACAGTTGTTATAGACACAGTTGCCCAAACCAAAAATGTGCAAGTCTGTAATAAAGATGTTCAGACCATGGCACTATCCTCTAGCAGTATGGCCAACCAGAAATTTTGCAATAGAGAAACACAGACTGTAGGAACTCGACATTGTAATAAGAAAACCCAGGTAGATCTTCAACCAAAAAATGTTTTGATAAAAAACGACCCTGGTATAGCAAAACTCTGAGAGGATCTAGCACAGGCTCAACGGGCTAGAGAAAAGCTCGAAGAAGAAACTATTCCTAGGAAGAAATACCAAGAGTTACAGCAGCAATTGAAGGACATCAATGCATCAGAGGCAGAAGCCTTCGATAAATGTCGGAAGGTAGAAGAAAAAGTTGAAGAGGTAGGGAATAGACTATGAACATTCAGGAATCAAATGGATACTCTTTGTTCTCTATATAAAGATGTTCTAGCATGTAGGTCCCCTGCCAAAAATTATGCTTTGTTTTTGTTAGAAAGATATTTGTAGTTAAAAATAAAGCTGTTAAGGCAGGAAAACCTATAGAATTATAAACTGTAGATGACTTTATAAACTGCTACAAACTCTATGGAGTAAAAGTTCAGCGCTTACTCTGTGAATTTTATTTTCACAATTTTATATTGGCAGAGGAAATGGAGACAAATCCCAGTCCTTTTGTGGGTGATGTCCAATATCAAGCATTCATTTCATTTGTTGTTAACCAGTTAAAATGGCTCAAGGCCTATAACACTTTTTAGAGACAAGAAAATGGGTTATACCTTTGGTTTAGGGGTGAACCGAGAAACCCATTACAATTATGGGCTAGGCAAAAAAGCTTAATGGAAAAGGAGGGTGTGATCCAGACATTGGGACCCATCCACAAAGCAATCATCCTGGATGGGGTAGAATATTTTCTATCCATCAGAGACTAGGCCATGGTAGCAGCTAAACTCCGATGGAAGATTTCCAATCGGAATATTCAAGACAGAGAGCCATTCAAATATAAAATTTTTGAGTTAGCTGCCAACCGCCTGGTCATCTATAATAACCTCATCTTGAGGGAAGGCCCGTATTGGTTAGGTTTTATATTTCTAAGCCCTATTATCTGGTATCCTGCAGCAGACTATAAGGCCAAATATGAATTACCTGAAGGGCAGACAGGGCATATTTTTGAAGTTTTAGCTGCAAATCATGGTTTTAGACCACTTAATGAAAAACCCTCTCCAGCCTATTCTCTAACTGATTTACATGTAAACTATGGTTTTCATGAGGACATGAAAAAGGGTGAGCAGGGGGGTGTGTTGAACATTGGAAAAGGTATGAATTTTCCATGTATTTCTTTATATTTTTCCTTTAATCATAACTCCTTTATATTATAGAATGGTAATATATTGAAGAATTATAATAGAATTAAGGAGATTAGTGATTGTTGCAAATTTATTAAAGATTGTCTTTTCTTATATGTAGAAAATAGATGAAGTGGGAAGCCACCATTCGGGGTGTTAGAGTCGGTCCTTACAGCCCTCCGTCAAAGATCATTTCGCTTTTTGCATATCATTTTTAGGTGTCTCGCTCACTTCACTTCGTTGCATTTCGCTAGGGGCATGCCATTGAATGAAGAGAGGGTTTGGTCTTCTTGTATTCCCTCATGCTTGTACCTGCTGGGCTAATTTAAAACTTTTCAAAGTTCATCAAAGTTCAGTTTACGTCATTCATGGCCATAAATGAATATATTGGTCAACAAGAGTCTTTTAGTTTTAGAGTCTAGGGTTCAGTCTTTTGATAGGTTTAATAAATGCCCGTAGGCCATGAGGATGGTTTTTGAAAAGGTTCTTAGTTCAAATTTTTATTATCAAACACATTTGAGGACATTTCTTGTTCAAAACTCTGTTTTGAAAAAGAAATTGTCGAATTCATTTTTTGTAATAATCAGGTATTTTTCCTGCCATAAAAATTTCAAATGCAACCTATGATCTTTTTCGAAGTCCAAACGCCAACATCCCTGCAAAAACAACCAAATTTCATCAGTCCAAACTTAGAAAATCAACGAAAAAGCCAAAAGACAGAAGTTTAATGAAAGGATAAAGTGCCAAATGAAAAACATTAAAAAGTGGGTTTTCGAAGAACTAAAAATTAAACCCATATTTTCCAAGATATTTCAAAGGCTACATAAACCATTTGAACCAAGTTACATTCACAAATTTTCAAAGCAGAGATCGAATTGAAGGGTTGAAGGACGAAATTTTTGTTTTGAAGCCGAGACAGTGTGTTGACAGTGCGCGCGGCGCATAGAGTGCGTGTGGCGCACTGAGCAAACATTGGCAGTGTAAATTAACATGTGCGCGGTGCACCAGGCCAACGCGGCGCGTTGGGTTTGCGCGCGGCGCGTTGAGCTCGCCAACTACAAACTCATCAGCAGTCAGTGATTTTTCAATTTCAAATCATCTTTTCGCCTCCAATTAAGTGTGTCAAAGCCCGCTCAATGATTTTTGGATATGCTGTGGTGGTTTAAAGGCGGAGAAACCAAATGTTTGAACGGTCAAAAAATTAACCCTATGTCTACATCCAAAATTGCTCCATAGGGTTTTGAAAGAAGTGTTGGTGATATTGTTGGTCTTTCAAACTTGTTTCAAACAACATGTATGCTCTTGTTATGGAATGTCATTATTGCCACTGTTAGATTTACCACAGTCCCATTTTCAGTGTTCCCATATCCCTTTATACTCTTGACCCCCATGTGAAATCCCAAACCCTACTTATTACCTCTTTCCCTTCCATTGATTAAAATCCAAGTTTTCATAAGGATCAATGGTTGTTTTCATGTTTTTGACTGCACTTTTGCCATTTGAATAACTCTTATATCTATCACTTGGCAAGTCCCATTAGTATTACCCATTCCTATACCATTTGTAAAGGTATGTAATCCCAACATTTCCCAAAGCAGTGAGTAAATAGTTTGTCTTTTCCAAAGTCACTTGACAGTCCATTGTGTCACTTGACAGTCCATTGTGTTACTTGACAGCCCATTGTGTTCATTGTAACATTTCCCACAATCCCCATTCCATGTTAGAAACAGTTGGCATATTTGATAGTGAAAGGAAAAGCATCTAGTCATCATTTTCAGACATACTCCTAACGCTTGTTTTCGCCATACCTATATCAGCATATATTTTTCAAACATCTTGATTTCAGCGCCATGTCAGAGACAGATTCAGTTTATGAGCAGGGGTATGACAATGATTCCACAACAGAGGTTAATGTGCCAAGGAGGTCTCACAAAAGTGGCAAAAGTGGTAGGCATGTCAGGGAGGAGCCTACTTCTTTGGTTCAATTGCAGGCTTGCCCGCTTGCAATGGATTGTTTTCAGCATCAATCATGTTTCCAATACTGTGAGATGATTTCCCAAACTCAGCATCATCATGAGCTAGCTCGCCTATTTGTTCCACATTTACATGATGGTCGTGTAAACCTTGCCGGAGTAAACTTCATTCTGTCACCAGAGACCATTGCTCAGGCCACCGGGATACCAAACATAGGAGAGGAATGGAACAAACGACAGCAGCTAGAGAAATCCTATTATGAGCCCTATATCAGACCTGGATATATGAGGCAGCTGAGCAGGGTATTTCCATTCCGATTTCTGAGAGATGAGTATGCACCATTGATGAGATTGATCATTCGATATTTCAGTTGTGAGGGCAGATTCTCGCACCTCTATGCGTACCATATCCGTTTGTTGATGCATTTCACGAGGGTACGTATGATGAGCATTCCATACTTCATGTACCGTAACATAGAGCGGATGACATTTCTTGTACAGAAGAAGACCCCAGCACAGCAGTATAACAGTATATATCATTACACGCTGATCAAAATCATGGTGGTACATCAGCTCACACAGCAGGGCATCGCATGGGATGAGTTCATCTCCCGTGACTTCTTTGCAGCGCCACAGCCGCCTCCCGAGGTAGTCCATGATGAGGGAGAGCCTTCACACCAGCTTGATATTCTTGAGACTGAGCATATCAGCGCTCTAGTGTATGTGACATATCAGCGAGGCTACAGAGCCTTATTTGCAGCCACACGACGAGTACTATCTCCACCCGAGGTGGAAGGGGTCTCGTTGACTTCATCAGCAGCGCGAGTACTATCTCCACCCGGGGTGGAAGGGGTCTTGCCTTCGACATCAGCACATGTATAGGTTCAAGACAGAGGCAAGAGGCCTATGCACGATGAGGGCCCTTCAGGAGGCTGAGACACGGATTTTATACTCATCGATGTTGATGCGAGTTCTCCTAGCTCAAAAATGAGGGAGGTCATCTAGGAGCAGAAAGCTGAAATTGGTACTTTGACAGAGAATTTGTAGAGAGCACAGTGGGTGATAAAGTACTTGGAGCAATGGAACAAACAGCTGGAGGATCAGCACACACTTGTAGAGCTGCAGCGAATCCGTGAAGATCGACAATTGGCCCGGAAGAGACCAGGTGACATGACAACGGCTGATCGAGAGACTTGCCTCACACATGTTAAAATTCATCAGGAGAAGTTGTTGGCAAAGGCTAATAGAAAAAAAGACATGCTCCGTCACATGAAAGGTCATTATTGGGCCCGCATGCACGTCTGCAAAGCAAAAATGAAGATCCCGAAGAGAAGGTTGAGCAGAGCACTGAAACGGCGAAAGAGGCCTGATCCACTCCGGATTTTGGCCGAGGCTTCATTGGCTGAGCATTAGGCATGATGGGGGATCTTCGCTCCGAATTTCAGCAAATTTAGAGAATTTTTTGTCATTTTGGAAAATTTTGGTCTCAAAACAGGTTTTTCCGCCCAACGCGTAGCGCGTCACGACGCGCGCTTATGATTGGGACACTTTCTGGAGGAAAAATTTGTATTTTTGGATTTTTCATGGTAATTTATGCATGCTCAGAAATGGCCGAAGCATTTCATCAAGTTCTGGATGATCAAAAGGGCCAAAAACACCATGAAAACCACCTTTCTGCCACCTTTTGCACCAGCAGGAAGTACTTCTGGGAGAATGAAGTTTTGGAGGGGCAAATGAGCTCCAAATTGACAAAATTCCACTTGAGTTGGATAGCCAACATCCAGGGCTTTCCAACGAGCTATTTTGATCTCAATTTGGACTCCGGGAAGTGCCCCAAAAACAGGATGAAAGTAGCGCGACACATAGAGCTTTGGCGCGCAGCACATAGAGATTTTGGGCATGTTTTTCACCTTCTAGCTCAGAAATTCGGCCAGTTTGGACTAGTTTCACCTCTTGATGTAATTTTTGGTTTTTCTTGATGTATTTTGATGTACATAATGTAACTTTGGCACTTATTTACTTGTTATAGATTATTCATTCACAAAAAAGTGAAAATCAAGTGAATGGATCAGTTTCCTAGCTTATAGAGGCAAGTTGTTTGGTTGCCTAGATTTTAGCTCCTTGTTTAGAATTGGTTCAAACTGCTCCTAGAAGCATGAGCTCGACCCCTAGAGGCATGGGAAGGGGTTAGAATTGTCTATTTATTGTATTTTCTGAGACACTTTCAGGGTTGGACTCTTGGGAAAAGTTTGGCACACTATTGTACATATTTTCTGCATTTTGGCTAAGGAAAGATCAGAGGTTTTGCAGCACCTGTTGGGATTCTTGTGGCTTTCAGTTTTGATGGTGTGTTCTCTCAGTTATTTGTAAGTTATTTAATGTTTAATGTATTCCATTCCCTCCTTTTTCTTCTGAAACTAAATGAATGAGTAAATGAGGTAGAATCCATTGATTCCAGTGCTCTGCCTTTAAATTTGTTTAGTTTTATATGTTTTCGCCAGTTTGGAGAGGATCCTTGTTCTCCCTTGCCCTATTCAGCTCCTTGTCATTCTGATCCATCCATACACATAATAAAAAAGCATCAAGACTACTGCCTACCTTGCCCCAACTCGAATTCTGCAAAGATCTGGCCTCATCCCCGAGCCCAAAATTGTTTTTCCCATTTTTCCAACGAAAACCCAAAAATTTAAAACAAACCTTCCTATCTATTTACTAGCCTAAAATCAATATCCATTATAAGTCATCTCAGCCCCTTTGAAGACCTTTTGTCGAGATAGACCCGGAGAGAGCCCTCTCCTGTCCTCGTAGGGGTAGCTACGAGGCTGAGCGTGGTTTGATGTTGCCTTGAGTTTTACCTTATTTCAGCCTAAGGTAGATTTGAG